>CM031608.1:96557890-96627015 GCA_018398815.1 Conus ventricosus | reverse complement strand
AGGTGAGGGGTAGGGGTTTTGTTTAGAGGTGGTTTGAATGTAGGGGAAGTTTTTAGGTGGGGTTGTTTAGGGAACCAGACATGGGGTTGCAGATAACCATTTTTAGCAGGTGGGGTTGGCGGGTATGAAACTTTTTGTTAGAAATTCGTTGACATGTATGACACGTTGTGACCAGGTGAAGGTCGACATGTAATGGGCACATTAGAGTCAATTGCCATAGACATAATCATTTGTTGTCCATTCCTAGACCACGCAACAATTTATACAAATCCAGTTTCGTATATTCAGGTGGAAATCTGTGGAATAAACTGACAAAGCCCTTAAAAAATACAAAAAATAAAAACACATTTAAGAAAAAAATGAAAGATTATCTCATGAATCGTTAACCACATATGATACTGAAAAAATGTCCATCCTGTGCAGAAAAGAAATACACTGGTAAAGATATACACTTCGTGAATGTAACCTAGGACGGCAATGAGCATTGATACCTTTACGTGAATGGAAGTGAGTGGGTAAAGGGGAGGAGATGGAGTGGGTAAGACGGAAATGTTTACTTCTCTTTTGATGAATGGCATTGTACAAGATTTGATTTTCTTTTCTTCTTTCTTTCTTTTTCTCATAGATTGGCTTGATGTAAAAAAGCAGATATGTTGCTTATTCAATTTTTTCCATCTCTAAATAAAATTTTGACTTGACTTGACTTGACATTGTTACACGGAAAGGTTGCCTTGTTACCAGGTGAGGTTGACATGTAATGGACACATTGTTACGGATAAGGTTGGAGGTCAGGAAATGTGGACGAATCACACACCACTCCACAGTCTGTGTCTGCACTGTTCAGAGGGGGAACATCACCAGTTCCCAAGGGCTGAATGGAACTCGGGGTGTCTTCAAAGTTCCTACGGTATTTCAGGTCAACAACAGACAAAGGCTGAATAGAACTCGGGGTGTCTTGAAAGTTCTTACGGTATTTCAGGTTAACAACAGACAAAGGCTGAATAGAACTCGGGGTGTTTTCAAAGTTCTTATGCTATTTCAGGTTAACAACAGACAAAGGGCTGAATAGAACTCGGGGTGTCTTCAATTTTTCCTACGGTATTCAGGTTAACAACAGACAAAGGGCTGAATAGAACTCGGGGTGTCTTCAAAGTTCTTATGCTTTTTCAGGTCAACAACAGACAAAGGGCTGAATAGAACTGGGGTGTTTTAAAAAGTTTTATGCTTTTTTCCGGTCAACAACAAAAAAGGGGGAAATAGAACTGGGGGTCTTCAAAGTTCCTCGGTTTTTCATCAACAACAGTCGAACGGGCTTCGGTTCAGAAAAGGTTCAGACAATAGTTCAGAGACAGTGTTTGTTTAAGGGTGGAAGGGAGGGTTCCATAGTGTAACACTCGTCATGTGATTAGATCAAAATAAACAAAAGCATCATCCGATCTCCCCTCCTCCCTCCCCATCTTAAAACCCCCCCCCCCCCCCCCCCACCCCCCTTTTGAAAAAAAAGTCTCACTTCCCTGGCCCTTTTGCCTGTTGCTGGAACCCGACTTCCTTTCCCTAGGAAAAAATCACGAAAACGGATCTTTTCATTTTCCCTTTTTCCCTGGGGGGAAATCCTTCAACTGATCATTCACTTTCCTTTCCCCTGGGGGGGAAACCCCTGTCAACGTGACGGTCATTTTTCCACCCTGGGGGGGGAAATCCCGTCAACGTTTCATTTAACTTTCCTTCCCGGGGGGGGAAATCCCTGTCAAGTTTTCAGTTACTTTCATTCCCTGGGGGGGAAACCCCTGTCAACGTTTCAGTTCACTTTCCAAAACCCTGTGGGGGAAATCCCTGCAACGTAAATTTTTTGGGGAGGACTGTCATGGGGATTGATGGCCCCCTCTGGGGGAAGATTTTCTTTCATTTGGCGGGGGCACCAAGCCACAATTATCATGGCCATCGCTGGGGGCGTAAGGGGTGCCCTGTATGTGTGGCCTCATGGGGGCATAATGGGCCCGTTGTGCTGGTCAGAAAGGCATCACGACCCCACCAAAAACGACAAGGATAGAAATTCCGGGGCATTTCTTTGTCCCCGGAACAAATTTTTTAGAAAACCTATTTGTCATCCAACTTTCCTGAATTCCCTACACTAAGAACAACAATTGGTTGAATAATGTCACCAAATTTTCTGATTCCCCTCACTAAGACAACAAACGGTTTGATAAATGTCGCCCAGCTTTCTGATGTCCCCTCCCTAAACAACAAATGGTTGATAAATGTCACCCAACCTTCCTGATTCCCACCCCTAAGACAACAAGTGTTGATAAATGACACCAACATTCAGATTCCGTCCTAAGAAAACAATGGTTGATAAATGTCCACCCAACTTTTCTGGATTCCCATCCCTAAGACAACAAATGGTAGATAAATGATGTCACCCAACATTTCCATGAATCCCTCCCTAAGAAGACAAGTGGTTTGATAAATGTCACCCAACCTTTCTGATCGCCTCCCTAAGACAACAAATGGTTGATATATGTCAACCCAACTTTCTGATTCCCTCCCTAAGACCAACAAATGGTTGATAAATGCCACCCCCAACTTTCTGATTCCCTCCCTAAGGACAACAAATGGATGATAAATGTCATCGACTTCCTGATACCCTCTCCAGAAAGAAATGGTTGATTGTAGGAATTCCCCAACTTTCTGATTCCGCTCCCAAGAGACAACATGTTGTTGATTGAATTCACCCAACTTCTGATTCCCTCCCTAATTACAACAAGTGGTTACATACATTGCCACCCATCTTCCTGATTCCCCTCCCTTAAGACATACAAATGGTTAATAATGTCACCCAACTATTCTGATTCCCACCCAACTACAACAAATGGTAGATAAAAAGTACTTTGTCACCCCTAACCTCTGATTCCCTCCCGATAGACAAACAAATGGTTAATACATATCACCCAACCCTTTCTATTTTCCCTCCCTAAGACAACAAATAGTTGATACATGTCAACCAACTTTCTGAATTGCCCACCCTAAGACAACAAATGGTTGATAAATGTCACCCAACTTTCTGAATCCCTCCCTAAGACACCAAAGGTTGATAATTGTCATCCAACTATTTCTGATTCCCTCCCAAAGACAACGAATGGTTGATTATATGACACCCAACTTTCTGATTTCCCTCCCTACCGACAACAAGTGGATTGATAAATGTCACCCAACTTTCTGATTCCCTCCATAAGACAACAAATGGTTTGATAAATTTCCCCAACTTTCGTGAATCCCTCCCTAACACAACAAGATGGCTGATAAATCTCTCCCAACTTTCTGATTCCCTCACACGACAACAAATGGTTGATAAATGTCACCCAACTTTCTGATTCCCTCCCAAAGACAACAAATGGTTGATAAATGTCACGCCAACTTTCTGATTCCCTCCCTACGACAACAAGTGACTGGATAAATGCCACCAACTACTTTTACCTGATTCCCTCCCTAATACAACAAATAGGTTTGATAGATGCACCCAACATTAGATTCTCCCCCTAAGACAAAGGCAAGTGGTTGATAAATTCATCCACTTTCCTGGATTCCCTCCCTAAGACAACAATCACGTGATAAATGTCACCACAACTTTTTGATTCGATCCTCGCTAAGACAACAAATGGTAGATAAAAGCACTGTCACCCAACTTACTGCTTCCCTCCCTAAGACAACTCATGGTTTGATAAAATGGCAACCCAACTTTCTGATTTCCTCCCTAAAAAACAAATGCTGATAACCTGTCATCCAACTTTCTGATTCCTCCCACAGACAACAATGGATGATAAATGTCACCAACTAATTCTGATTTCCATCCCTAAGACAACAAATGGTGATAAAATGTCACCCAATTGTTCTGATTCCCTTCCCGAGGACAACAAATGGTAGATAAAAAGTACCTGTCAACCCAAATCTTCTGATTCCCCTGCCTAAGACAACAAATGGTTGATACATGTCCACCCAACATTCTGATTATCTCCCTAAGACAATATAATTGTTGATACATGCCATCCAACATTCTGATTCCCATCCCTAAGACAACAAATAGTTGATAAAAGTCATCCAACTTTTCTGAATTCCCTCCCTAAGACAATCCAAATGGTTGATAAATGTCACAAAATTTCTGATTCCTTCCCTAAGACAACAAAAGGTTTGATAAAAGTCACCCAACATTCCGATTCCCTCCCCCCCCCCCCTAAGACCACAAGTGATGAGAAAGGTCACCAACTCACTGATTCCCTCCCTAAGATAACAAATGGTTGATAAAATGTCACCCCAACTTTCCTGAATTCCCTCACTATGAAATTAAATGGTTGGAAGAAATGTCACCCCGACTATTCTGATGCTCTAAGAAATGCAATGGTTGATAAATGGCCACCCGACTTTGATTCACTCTTTTAGTAACAATAAATGGTTTGATAAATGTCACCCCTCGACCTTTCCGATTAAACCTACAACTGAACAACAAATGGTTGATAATGTCACCACCCGACTTTTCCCTGATTCCCTCACATAAACAGCAAATGGTTGATAAATGTCACCGGACTTTTTAATCCCTGCCCTAAGACAACAAAATGGTTTGATAAAATGATCACCCAACTTATCCCCTGATTCCCTCCCTAAGACAACAAATGGGTTTGATAAATGTCACTCGACTTTCTGATTCCCACCATGAGACCACAAATGGTTGATAGATGTCACCCTAAATTTGGTGATTCCCATCCCAAAGAACAACAAATGGATGATAGAATGTCCACCCCGCCGACTTTCTGATTCCCTCATTAAGACAAGAAGATGGTGCTAATTGTCACTCGACTTTCTGATTCCCTCCCAAAGACCTCAAATGTGATAAATGTCACCCAACTTTCTGAGTCCCCACCCTAAGACAACAAGTTTTTGAAAAGTCACCCAACTTTCTGATTCCCGCCTGAGACATCAAAGTGTTGATAAATGTCAACCCAACATTCTGATTCCCTTCCATAAGAGCCACAAAAAAGAAGATAAAATCCCTTGTCACCCAACATTTCTGATATCCCTCCCTAATACAACAAATGGTTTGATAAATGTCACCCAACTTTCTGATTTCCATCCTTATCTAAGACAACAAATGTCGAAACATGACATCCAACATTCTCATTCCCTACCTAAGACAACAATTGGTTATAAATGTCACCCAACTTTCTGATTCCCTCCCCTCCTTCCCCAAGAACAACAAAAAGTTGATAAATGTCACCCCACATTCTGATTTCCCCTCCCTAAGACAAACAATGGTTGATAACATGACACACAACTTTCTGATTCCCTCCCTAAGACAACAAATGGTTGATAAAATGTCACCCAACATTCTAATTCCCCTGCCAAGGACAACAAATGTTTGATAAATGTCACCCAACTTTCTATTCCCTCCCTAGACAACAGGTGGTTGATAAATTTCACCCACTTTCAGAATCCCTCCCTAAGACACACAAGAGTTATGATAAATGTCACCCAACTTTCGATTCCTCACTAAGACAACAAAGGGTTAATAAATTGTCACCCACCTATCTGATTTACTCCTCCCTAAACAACAAATGGTAGATAAAAGTACTTGTCACCCAACCCTTATTGATTACCCTCAAAGACAACAAATGTCGATACAAGTGCGCCCAACTTTCTGATTTCCCTCCCTAAGAGAAATACTTGATACATCATCCAACTTTCTTATTTGCCATCCCTAAGACAACAAATGGTTTGATAAATGTTACCCCACGTTCTTGATTCCTCCCTAAGACAACAAATGGTTGATAAAATGTCCCCCAACTTCTGATTCCCTCCCTAAACAACAAATGGTTGAATAAATGTCACCCAACTTTCAGATTCCCTCCCTAAGACAACAATGTTGTTAAATGTCACCAAATTCCCTGAATCCCATCCCTAAGCAACAAAGGTTGATAAATGTCACCCAACATTCTGAATTCACCTCCCTAGGACAAACAAATGGTTGCGAAATGTCACCCCTGACTTTCTCATATCCCTCACTATTAAAAGAAATATGGTGATTAAATGTCACCCACCCCGACTTTCTGATTTCCCTCCCTAAGAAAACAAATGGTTTTTGATAAATGTCACCCGACATTCTGACCCACTCTCTTTTAGACAACAAATGGTTTGATAAATGACACCGACTTTCCTGAATCCCACACTAAGACAACAAATGGTAGATAAATGTCACCCGAACTTTCTGATTCCCTTACTAAGACAGCAAATGGTTGATATATGTCACCGGACTTTTCTGATTCCCCTCCCTAAGACAACAAATGGTTGATAAATTGACCCCACATTCTGAATCCCTCTCTAAGACAACAAATGGTGATAAATGTCAACTCCGACTTTCTGATTACCTTCCGACAACAAATGGTTGATAGATGTCAACCAAATTTTTCTGAATCCCTCCGCTAAGACAAAACAAATGTTCGAAAGATGTCCACACACCGACATACTGATTCCCTCCCTAAGACAGAAATGTCTGATAAATGTCCCCCGACTTTCTGATGTCCCCCCCCCCCCCCCCCGAAGACAATAAAATGGTTGATAATGTCACCCCAACTTTCTGATTCCTTCCCTAAAACAACAGTGGATGATAAAATGTGTCACCCAACATTCTGATTCCCTCCCTAAGCCAACAAGTGGATTGATAAAAAAGTCACCCAACTTTCTACGATTTATCCCTCCTAAACAACAAGTGTTGATAAATCCGGGACCCAACTTTTCTGATTTCCCTCCCCTAAGACAACAAATGGTTGCTAAATTCACCCCCACTTTCTTATTCCCTCCCTAAGATACAAAAATGTGTAGATAAAAGTTACTTGTCACCCAACTTTCTGATCCTCCCTAAGAGACAACAAATGTTTTGATACATTTCAGTCAACATTCTGAATTCCCTCTGATTCCCAAGACCCTAAGACACAAATGGTTGATACATGTTCAACCAACTTTCTCATTCCCATCCCTTAAGACAACAAATGGTTTGATAAATTTCACCCAACTATCAGATTTCCCCTCCCTGAGAACAAACAAATGGTTGAATAGATGTCACCACAAATTTCAGATTCCCCTCCCTAAGACAACCAATGGTTGATAGAGTCACCCGACTTACTGATTCACCTCCCTGAGACCAGAAATGTTGATAAATGTCACCCGACTTTCAAATACCCTCCCTAAGACAACAAAATGGTTGATAAATGTCACCCCGACTTTCTGTTCCCTCACTAAGACAACAAAATGGTTTAGATAAAGGACAGCCCTACTTTATGATTCCCTCACTAAGACAATCCAAATGGTTGATAAATGTCACCGGACTTTCTGATTCCCTCCCAAAAGACAACAAATGGTTGATAAATGTCACTCGACTTTCTGATTCCTTCACTTTAGACAACAAATTGTTGATAAACAGTCACCCAAATTCTCTGATTCCCCTCCCATTAAGACAACAAAATGTTTGAAGATGTCAACCAAATTTTCTGATTACCATCCTAAGACAACACATGGTTGATAGATGTCCCCCGACTTACTGATTCCCTCCCAAAGACAAGAAATGGTTAGAATAAATGTCACCCGACTTTCTTGAATTCCCCCCCCCCCCCCCCCCCCCCCGAAGACACTAAATGGTTTATAAATGTCACCCAACTTTTCTGATTCCTTTTCCTCCCGAAAAACAACAAGTGGTGATGATAAATGCACCCAACTTTCTGAAACCCTCCCTAAGACAACAAGTGGATGAATAAATGATCAACCCCCCAACTTTCTGATTCCCTCCCTAAGACAACAAGTGGTTTGATAAATGCCACCCAATTTCATTCCCTTCCTAAGACAACAAATGGTTGATAAAAGTACCCAACTTTTATTATTCCCTCCCTAAGACAAAAAATGGAAGAGTACAACGTACTTGTCACCCAACTTTCAGATTTCCTCCCTAAGACAACAAATTGGATGATACATTTCAGTCAACTTTCTGATTTTCCTCCCTAAGACAACAATGGATGATACATGTCATCCAACTTTTCTCATTCCCGCCTAAGACAAAAATGTTTTATAATTTCCACCCCAACTTTCTGATTCCCTCCCTGGGGGTGGGGGGGGAGACCAACAAATGTTTATAGATGACACCCAAATTTCTGATTCCCTCCCAAAGACAACAAATGGTTGATAGATGTCCACCCCGACTTCTGAATCACTCCCTGAGACAAAAATGGTTGAAAATAATGTCACCACACTTTTCTAATGTTCCCTCCCTAAGACAACAAATGGTTGATAAAGTTCACCCGACTTACTGATTCCCACACTAATAAAACCAAATGGTTGATAAATGTCAGCCGCCTTTTTGATTCCCTCACTAAGAACAACCAAATGGTTAGATAAATGTCACCCCCCCGACTTTCTGATGGCCCTCCCTAAACCCAAAAAAAAAATTTTAAACCCCTTTTTTCCCCCAAGAAAAAAATGGGTTATAATTAAAATTTTATTTTAAAAAAAAATTTAATTTAAATTTTTGACCCCCCCAAAAAAAAAATTTTTTAAGACCAACTTTGTTCCTCCCTGAAAAAAGGTTTTAAATGCCAAAAAAGTTTTTTCCCCCCCCAAAAAAGTTGTTTTGTCACCCCCAATTTTTTTTTCCCAAACAAAAATTTTTTTTAAAACCCCCTTTTATTCCTCCCTCAACAAGGTGATAAAAGTAAAATTTTTTTTCCCCCCAAAACCCAAAATGGGATTTTTTTTTTTTTTTTTTTTTTTTTTTTTTTTTTTTTTTTTTTTTTTTTTTTTTTTTTTTTTTTTTTTTTTTTTTTTTTTTTTTTTTTTTTTTTTTTTTTTTTTTTTTTTTTTTTTTTTTTTTTTTTTTTTTTTTTTTTTTTTTTTTTTTTTTTTTTTTTTTTTTTTTTTTTTTTTTTTTTTTTTTTTTTTTTTTTTTTTTTTTTTTTTTTTTTTTTTTTTTTTTTTTTTTTTTTTTTTTTTTTTTTTTTTTTTTTTTTTTTTTTTTTTTTTTTTTTTTTTTTTTTTTTTTTTTTTTTTTTTTTTTTTTTTTTTTTTTTTTTTTTTTTTTTTTTTTTTTTTTTTTTTTTTTTTTTTTTTTTTTTTTTTTTTTTTTTTTTTTTTTTTTTTTTTTTTTTTTTTTTTTTTTTTTTTTTTTTTTTTTTTTTTTTTTTTTTTTTTTTTTTTTTTTTTTTTTTTTTTTTTTTTTTTTTTTTTTTTTTTTTTTTTTTTTTTTTTTTTTTTTTTTTTTTTTTTTTTTTTTTTTTTTTTTTTTTTTTTTTTTTTTTTTTTTTTTTTTTTTTTTTTTTTTTTTTTTTTTTTTTTTTTTTTTTTTTTTTTTTTTTTTTTTTTTTTTTTTTTTTTTTTTTTTTTTTTTTTTTTTTTTTTTTTTTTTTTTTTTTTTTTTTTTTTTTTTTTTTTTTTTTTTTTTTTTTTTTTTTTTTTGGTTAAATTTCACCCAACTTTCTGATTCCTCCTGGAACAAATGGTTGATGATGTCACCCAAATTTCTGATTCCCTCCCTAAGACAACAAATGGTTGATAGATGTCACCCGACTTACTGATTCCCTCCCTAAGACAAGAATGGTTGATAAATGTCACCCGACTTTCTAAATCCTCCCAAAGACAAAAATTGGTGATAAATGTCACCCAACTTCTAATTCCTTCCTAGACAACAGTGATGAGAAATGTCACCCAACTTTCTGATTCCCTCCCTAAGAAACAAGTGGTTGATAAATGTCACCCAACTTTCTGATTCCTCCTAAGACAACAAATGGTTGATAAAATGTCACCCAACTTTCTGATTCCCTCCTAAGACAACAAATGGTTGATAAATTTCACCAACTTTCTGATTCCCTCCTGAGACAACAAATGGTTGATAGATGTCACCCAAATTTCTGATTCCCCCTAAGACAACAAATGGTTGATAGATGTGACCCGACTTACTGATTCCCTCCCTAAGACAAGAAATGGTTGATAAATGTCACCCGACTTTCTAAATCCTCCCAAAGACAAAAATTGGTTGATAATGTCACCAACTTTCTGATTCTTCCCTAAGACAACAAGTGGATGAGAAATGTCACCCAACTTTCTGATTTCCTCCCTAGCAACAAATGGTTGATACATGTCACCCAACTTTCTGATTTCCTCCATAAGACAACAAATGGTTGATACATGTCATCCAACTTTCTCATTCCCTCCCTAGACAACAATTGGTTGATAAATGTCACCCAACTTTCTGATTCCCTCCCTAAGACAACAAATGGTTGATAATGTCACCTAACATTCGATTCCATCCTAGAAACAATGGTTGATAAAATTTCACCCGACTTTGATTCCTCACTATGCAAGAATTGGTTGATAAATGTCACCGACTTTTGATTCCCTCCCTAAGACAACAAATGGTGATAAATGTCACCGACTTTCTGATTCCCTCACTAAGACAACAAATGGTTGATAAATGTCACCCGACTTTTTGATTCCCTCACTAAGACACCAAATGGTTGATAAATGTCACGGACTTTTGATTCCTCCCTAAGACAACAAATGGTTGATAAATGTCACTCGACTTTCATTCCTTCACTTAGACAACAAATGGTTGATAAATGTCACCCAAATTTCTGATTCCCTCCCTAAGACAACAAATGGTTGATAGATGTCACCCAATTTTGATTCCTCCCGAGACAACAATGGTTGTAGATGTCACCAAACTTTCTGATTCCCTCCCTAAGACAAGAAATGGTTGATAAATGTCACCGACTTTCTGTTCTCTCCCAAGACAACAAATTGTTGATAAATGTCACCCAACTTTCTGATTCCCTCCCTAGACAACAATGGTTGATAAATGTCACCCAAATTTCTGATTCCCTCCTAAGACAACAAATGGTCCATAAATGTCACCCAACTTTCTGATTTCCTCCCTAATACAACAAATGGTTGATAAATGTCACCAACTTTCCGATTTCCTCCCTAAGACAAAAAATGGTTGATAAATGTTACCGGGCTTTCTGATTCCCTCCTAGACAACAAGTGGTTGATAAATGTCACCAACTTTCTGATTTCCTCCCTAAGACAACAAATGGTTGATACATGTCACCCAACTTCTGATTTCTCCCTAAGACAACAAATGGTTGATACATGTCATCCAACTTCTGATTCCCTCCCTAAACAACAAATGGTAGATAAAAGTACTTGTCACCCAACGTTCTGATTCCCTCCTAAGACAACAAAGGTTGATACATGTCACCCAACTTCTGATTTCTCCCTAAAACAACAATTGGTTGATACATATCATCCAACTTTGATTCCCTCCCTAAGACAACAAAAAGTTGATAAATGTCACCCAACTTTCTGATTCCTCCCTAAAACAACAAATGGTTGATAAATGTCACCCAAGATTCGATTCCATCCCTAAGACAACAAATGGTTGATAAATGTCTCCAACTTTCTGATTCCCTCCCTAGGACAACAAATGGTTGATAAAATGTCACCCAGCTTTGTGATTCCCTCACTTGACAAGAAATGGTTAATAAATGTCACCGACTTTTGATTCCCTCCTTAAGACAACAAATTATTGATAAATGTCACCCGACTTTCTGATTCTCTCACTTAGACAACAATGGTTGATAAATGTCACCCGACGTTCTGATTCCCTCATGAGACAACAAATGGTTAATAAATGTCACCCGACTTTTGATTCCCTCACTAAGACACCAAATGGTTGATAAATGTCACCGGACTTTCTGATTCCCTCCCTAAGACAACAAATGGTTGATAATGTCACCCAACTTTCTGATTCCCTCCTAAGACAACAAAAGGTTGATAAATGTCACTCGACTTTCTGATTCCCTCACTTAGACAACAAATGGTTGATAAATGTCACCCAACTTTCTGATTCCTCCCTAAGACAACAAATGGTTTATAAATGTCACCCAACTTTCTGATTCCCTCCCTAAGACAACAATGGTTGATGATGTCATCCCACTTTCTGATTCCCCCTGAGACAACAAATGGGTTTATAGATGTCACCCCACTTTCTGATTCCCTCCTAAAAACAAATTGTTGATAAATGTCACCCGACTTCTGATTCCCTCCCAAAGACAACAAATTGTTGATAATGTCACCCAACTTTCTGATTCCCTCCCTAAGACAACAAGTGGCTGATAAATCTCACCCAACTTTCTGATTCCTCCCTAGAAAACAATGGTTGATAAATGTCACCCAACTTCTGATTCCCTCCCTAAGAAACAATGGTTGATAAATGTCACCCAACTTTCCGATTTCGTCCCTAAGACAACAAATGGTTGATAAAGTCACCGGACTTTCTGATTCCCTCCTAAGACAACAAGTGGTTGATAAATGGCACCCACTTTCTGATTCCTCCCTAAGACAACAATGGTTGATAAATGTCACCCAACTTTGTTATTCCTCCCTAAGACAACAAATGTTGATAATGTCACCCAACTTTCTGATTCCCTCCCTAAGACAACAAATGGTCGATAAAAGTACTTGTCACCCAACTTTCTGATTCCCTCCCTAAGACAACAAATGGTTGATAGATGTCACCGCAACTTTCTGATTTTTGTATTTCCACTTTCCTCTAAGACAACAGATGGTTGATACATGTCATCCAACTTTCTCATTCCCTCCCTAAGACACCAATGGTTGATAAATTTCACCCAACTTTCTGATTCCCTCCCTAAGACAACAAATGGTTGATAAATGTTCACCCAACTTTCTGATTTCCTCCCTAAGACAACAAATGGTTGATACATTCACCCAACTTTCTGATTCCCTCCCTAAGACAACAAAATGGTTGATAAATGTCACCCAACTTTCTGATTCCCTCCCTAAAACAACAAATGGTTGATAAATGTCACCCAACTTTCTGATTCCCTCCCTAAGACAACAAATGGTTGATAAATGTCACCCAACTTTCTGATTCCCTCCCTAGGACAACAAATGGTTGATAAATGTCACCCGACTTTCTGATTCCCTCCTAAGACAAAAATGGTTATAAATGTCACCCAACTTTTCTGATTCCCTCCCTAAGACAACAAATATTGATAAAATGTCACCCATTTCTGATTCCCTCCACTAAGACAACAAATGGTTGATAAATGTCACCCAACTTCTGATTCCCTCCTAGACAACAAATGGTTGATAAATGTCACCCGACTTTTCTGATTCCTCACTAGACACCAAATGGTTGATAAATGTCACCGGACTTTCTGATTCCCTCCTAAGACAACAAATGGTTGATAAAATGTCACCCAGACTTTCTGATTCCCTCACTAAGACAACAAATGGTTGATAATGTCACCCGACTTTCTGATTTCCCTCCTAAGACAACAAATGGTTGATAATATCTCCCACTTTCTGATTCCCTCACTAAGACAACAAATGTTGATAAATGTCACCCGACTTTTGATTCCCTCCCTAAGACAACAAATGGTTGATAAATGTCACCAGACTTTCTGATTCCCTCCCTAAGACAACAAATGGTTGATAATGTCACTCGACTTCTGATTCCTCACTTAGACAACAAATGGTTATAAATGTCACCCAACTTTCTGATTCCCTCCCTAAGACAACAAATGGTTGATAAATGTCACCCAACTTTCTGATTCCTCCCTAGACAACAAAATGGTTGAAATGTACGACTTTGATTCCTCTGGACAACAAATGGTTATTTCACCGACTTTTGATCCTCCCTAAACACAAATGTTGATAAATGTCACCCGACTTTCTGATTCCTCCCAAAGACAACAAATTGTTGATAAATGTCACCCAACTTTCTGATTCCCTCCCTAAGACAACAAGTGGCTGATAAATTCACCACTTTCTGATTCCCTCCCTAGAACAACAAATGGTTGATAAATGTCACCCAATTCTGATCCCTCCTAAGACAACAAATGGTTATAAATGTCACCCAACTTTCTGATTTCCTCCCTAAGACAACAAATGGTGATAAATGTCACCCAACTTTCGATTTCCCTCCTAAGACAACAAATGGTTGATAAATGTCACCGCTTTCTGATTCCCTCCTAAGACAACAATGGTTATAAATGTCACCCAACTTTTGATTCCTCCCAAGACAACAAATGGTTGATAAATGCACCCAACTTTCTGATTCCTCCCTAAGACACAATGGTGATAATGTCACCCAACTTTCGATTCCTCGCTAAAAAACAAATGGTGATAAATGTCACCCAACTTCTGATCCCTCCCTAAGACAAAATGGTTGATACATGTCACCCAACTTTCTGATTCCTCCAAGCAACAATGGTTGATAAATTCACCAACTTCTGATTCCTCCCTAAGACAACAAATGAGGAAATGTCACCCAACTTTCTGATTCCTCCCTAAACAACAATGGTTGATAAATGTCACCCAATTTCTGATTCCTCCTAAGACAACAAATGGTTGATAAATGTCACCCAACTTTCTGATTCCCTCAAGACAACAAATGTTGATAAAATGTCACCCAACTTTTGATTCCTCCTAAGACAAAAATGGTTGATAATGTCACCCACTTTTGATTCCCTCCTAAACAACAATGGTTGATAAATGTCACCAACTTTCTATTCCTCCTTAGACAACAAGGTTATAAATTCACCAACTTTCTGATTCCCTCCTGAGACAACAAATGGTATAGATGTCACCCAATTTCTGATTCCCTCCTAAGACAACAAAAGGTTTATAATGTCACCCGACTTTCTGATTCCCTCCCCAAGACAAAAATGGTTTATAAATGTCACCCAAATTTTAAATTCCCCCCCCAAAAAAAACAAATTTGGGTTTATAAAAATTTACCCAAACTTTTTATTCCCCCCCCCAAGACAACAAGTGATAAATTTCACCCAAATTTTGTTCCCCCCTAAGCAAAATTTGGTTTTAAAAGTCACCCAAATTTTTTGATTCCCCCCTAAAAACAACAAAGGTGATAAATGTACCACTTTTGTTCCCTCCTAAAGGGGCAAACAATGGTGAAAATTTTCACCCAATTTTGATTTCCTCCTAAGACAACAAATGGTTGATAATGTCCCCCCCCCCCCCCCCCCCTTTTTGATTTCCTCCTAGACAAAAAGGTTGATAAAAGTCAAACTTTTCATTCCTCCTAAAACAACAAATGGTTGTAAATGTCACCCAAATTTTGAAATCCCTCCAAAACAACAATGGTTGATAAAAATTTTACCCACTTTTGTTCCTCCTTGGGCAAAAATGTTGATAAATGTCACCACTTTCTGATTCCCTCCCTAAGACAAAAAATGGTTGAAATGTCACCCGACTTTCTGATTCCCCAAAGACAAAAAAGGGGTTTATAAATGCACCCACTTTTTGATTTCCCTAAGGGCCAATGGTTTGGTAAATGTCACCATTTCTGATTCCTCCCCAAGAAAACAAATGGTTGATTGTACCCCCTTTCTATTCCCCCCCTAGACAAAAAATGGTGAAAATTCACCCAAAAATTTCTGATTTTCCCCCTAGAAACAAATGGTTGATAAGTCACCCAAATTTTGATTCCCCCCCTAAGACAACAAAAGGTTGATAATGTACCCGGGGTTCTGATTCCCCTAAGACAAAAGGGGGTTTTAAATGTCACCCACTTTTAAATCCCCCAAAAACAAAAATTTGGGTTTATAAATGCACCAACTTTCTAATTTTTTCCCTAAGAACAAAAGGGAAAAATGTCACCAACTTTCTGATTCCCCCCCTAAAAAAACAAATGGTTGATAAATGTCACCCAACTTCGGCTTTCCTCCCAAAGACAACAATGGTAGAAACCTGTCATCCAACTTATCTCATTCCCTCCCTAAGACTACAAATGGTTGATAAATTTCAACCCAACATTTCTGAGTCCCTCCTGAGAACAACAAATGGTTGAAGATGACCACCCAAATTCTGATTCCCCTCCATAAACAACAAAATGGTTGCTAGGATGTCACCCGACTACAGATCCCTCCTAAGACAAGAATGGTTGATAAATGTTCACCCCACATTTCTAATTCCCTCCCAAAGACAACACTTGGTTGATAAATGTCCACCCCACTTTCTGATTCCTTACCCTAAGACAACAAGTGCATGAGAAATGTCACCCAACTTTCTGGATATCCCTCCCTAAGACTACAAGTGTTTGATAAATGCACCCAACTTTCTGATTCCCTCCCTAAGACAACAAATGTTGATAAATGTCACCCAACTTTCTGCTTCACCCCCAAGACACCAAAAGGTAGAATAAACGTACTTGTCACCCAACTTTCTGATTTTCCTCCTAAGACACAAATGGTTGATACAAGTCACCCAACTTTCTGATTTCCTCCATGAGACAACAAATGGATATACATGCCATCCAACTTTATCATTCCATCCCAAAGACAACAAATGATGATAAATGTCACCCAACTTTCTGAATCCTCCCTAAACAACAATGGTTGATAAAATTTCACCCGACTTTCTGATTCGCTCACTATGACAAGAATTGTTTTGATAAATGTCACCCGACCTTTCTGATTCCCTCCCTAAGAGCAAAAAATGGTTGATAAATGTCACCCGACTTTCTGATTCCCTCACTAAGACAACAACGGTTGATAATGTTCACCCGACTTTTTGATTCCCTCCACTACGACAACCAAATGGTTGGTAAATGTCACTCGACTTTCCCCTGATTTGTCCTCCCTAATACACCAAATGGTTGATACATGTCATCCAACTTTCTCATTCCCACCCTAAGACAACAAATGGTTGATAAAATTTCAACCCACTTTCCTGATTCCCTCCCTGAGACAATCAAATGGTTTGATAGATGTCACCCCAATTTTCTGAATCCTCCTAAGACAACAAAAAAAAAATTTTGGTTAAAAGATGTCACCCGAACAAAACCCCCCCCCCCCCCTTACTGATTCCACCCTAAGACAAGAAATGTTTGATAAATTCACCCGACTTTCTTAATCCCTCCCCAAGACAAAAATTGGTTGATAAATGTCACCCAACTTTCTAAAATCCTTTCCTAAGACAACACGTGATGAGAATGTCACCCAACTTTCTGAATCCCTCCCTAAGACAACAAGTGTTGATAAATGTCACCCAACTTTCTGATTCCCACCTAAGACAACAAAATGGTTGATAAATGATCAGCCCAACTTTCAGATTCCCTCACCCTAAGACAACCAATGGTAGATAAATAACACCCAACTATCTGATTCCCCTCCCTGAGACACAAATGGTTGATAGATGTCACCCAAATTTCTGAATCCCTCCCTAAGACAACACAAGGTAGATAGATGGTGACCCGCCTATCTGAATCCACCCTAAGACAAGAAAAGGTTGAACCATGCACCCGACATTCTAAATCCCTCCGCAAAGACCAAATTTGGTTGATAAAATGTCCACCCAACATCTGCTTCATCCCTAGACAACACGTGGGGAAGAGAAATGACACCCAACTTCCTGTTTCCTCCCAAAACAACAAATGTTGATACATGTCCACTCTCCCACAACTGCTTTCCTCCATAAGACCACAAATGGTAGATACATGTCCACCAACTTTCTCATCCCTCCCTAAGACATCAAAAGGTTTGATAAATGTCACCCAACTTTCTGATTCCTCCCTAAACAACAAATGGTTTGATAATTCCCTAAATTCTGATTCCATCCCTAAGACAACAATAGTTGATCAATTCCACCCGACTTATTCTTGATAACCTCACTATTGGCAAGAATTGGTTTATAAATGATCAGCCGACTTTCTGATTCCTCTCCCAAAACAACAATGTTGATAAATGTCACCCACTTTCTATTTCCCTCACTAAAGACAACAATGGTTGATAAATGTCACCCGACTTTTGATTCCCTCACTAAGACACCAAATGGTTGATAAATTTCACCGTACTATCTGATTCCCCTCCCTAAGACACCAAATGGTTTAAAAATGTCACTCGACTTTCTCATTCCATCACTAGACCACAAATGTTTGATAATGTCACCCAAATTCTGATTCCCTCCCTAAGACAACAAATGGTTGTAGATGTCACCCAACTTCTGATTCCCTCCTGAGACAACAAATTGTTTGATAGATTCACCAACTTTCTGATTCCCTCCCTAAGACAAGAAAGGTTTGATAAATGTCACCCGACTTTCTGATTCTCCTCCCAAAAGACAACAAATTGTTTGATAAATGTCACCCAACTTTCTGATACCCTCCCTAAGACCAACAAATGGTAGATAAATTTCACCCAATTTTCTGTTTCCCCCCTAAGACAACAATGGTCCATAAATGTCACCCAACTTTCTGATTTCCTCCCTCTACCAAAATGGTTGATAAATGTCACCCAACTTTCCGATTCCGTCACTCCTAAGACACAAATGGTTGAAAAAGTATACCGGGCTTTCTGATTCCCTTCCTAAACAACAAGTGGTTGAAAAAATGTCACCCATCTATCGGATTTCCGTCCCTAATGACAAACAATGGTTTGATACATGTCACCCAACTTTCTGATTTCCTCCCTAATACCAACAAATGGTTGAAACATTCATCCAACTTTCTGATTCCCACCCTAAAACAACAAATGGTAGATAAAAGTACTTGTCACCCACGTTCTGATGTCCCTAAGGCGGGGGCTCCCTAATACAACAAATGGTTGATACATGTCACCCAACTTTCTGATTTCCCCCTAAAAACAACAATTGGTTTGATACATATCATCATCCAACTTTACTGATTCCCTTCCCTAAGACATACAAAAAGTTTGATAATGTTCACCCAACTTTCCTGATCCCTCCCTAAAACAACAATGGTTGATAAATGTCACCCAAGATTAATCTGAAATGCGTTCCCATCCCTTAAGATGACAACAAATGGATGATAAATGTCATCCAACTTTCTATTCCCACAGTCCAAGACAACAAATGGTGATAAAAATGTCACAACCCAGCTTTGTGATTCCCTCACTATGACAAGAAATGGTTATAAATGTCACCCACTTTGTGATGATCTGCCTCCTTTCGACAGACAACAAATATTGTAAATGCAATCAAACCCGACTACATATTCTGAGTGTCCTCACAAGCAACGTTACAGACGACAACATAACAAATGGTTTATAAATGTCATCCCGGACGTTCTGATTCCCTCACAGAGACAACAAATGGTTAATAATGTCACCCGACTTTTTGATTCCCAACACAAAACACCAAAATGGTTGATAAATGTCACCGGACTTTCTGAATTCCCTCCCTAAGACCACAATGGTTGATAAATGTCACCGGGGGGAACTTTTCTGATTCCCTCCCTAAGACAACAAATGGTTTTGATATAAATGTCCTCGACTTTCTGATTCCACACTTAGACAACAAATGTTAGATAAATGTCACACAACTTCTGATTCCCTCCCTAAGACGAACAAATGGTTTAATAATGTACCCAACTTTCTGATTCCTCCCTAAGACAACAATGGTTTGATAGATTCATCATCCGACTTTTCTGACCACTCTGAGACAACAATGGGTTTGATAGATGTCACCCGATTTCCGGATTATTTCCCCAATCCCTAAGAACAACAAATTGTTGATAAATGTCACCCACTTTCTGATTCCCTCCCAAAGACAACAAATGTTGATAAATGTCACCTCAACTTCTGATTACCCTCCCTAAGACAACAAGAGGCGATAATCTCACCCAACCTTCTGATTCCTCCCTAAGAAAACAAATGTTTGATAAATGTCCCCCAACTTTCTGAAACCCTCCCTAAGAAAACAAATGGTGATAAATGTCACCCAACTTTCCGATTCTCGTCCCTAAGACAACAAAGGTTGATAAATGTCACCGGACTTCTGATTCCTCCCTAAGACAACAATGGTTGATAAAAGGCAAAACCCCCCCCAACTTTCAGATTTCCTCCCCTAAGACAACAAGTGGTATTATAAATGTCACCCACTTTTGATATTCCCACCCTAAAGACCAACAAATGGATGATGAAATGTCACCACCAACTTCTGATACCGTGCCTCCCTACGACAACAAAATGGTCGATAAAATAACTTCTCACACCAACTTTCTGGATTCCTCCCTAATACACAAATGAGTGATAGATATCACCCAACTTTCTGATTTCCTCCCTAAGACAACAGATGGTTGATAACATGTCAATCCAACTTTGCTCATTCCCCTCCCTAAGACAAAGCCAAATGTTATAAATTTCACACCAACTTTCTGATTCCTCGCCAAGACAACAAATGTGTTTGAAAATGTCACCCAACTGATCTGATATCCTCCCTAAACAACCAAATGGTTGATTTATATGTCACACCCAACTTACTGTTTTCCCTCCCTAAGACAACAAATGGTTGATCATGACATCCACTTTCCTGATTCCCCCCTAAGACAACAAATGGTAGATAAAAGTACTTGACACGCCAACGTTCTGAATCCCTCCCTAAGACAACAAATGGTTTTATACATGTCACCCACTTTCTGATTTCTCCTAAAACAACAAATGGTTTGCGGACAAATCATGCCCACATTCAGTATAGCCCACCCGAAGACACCAAAAAAGTTGATAAATTCAGCCCAACTTTCTGATTCCCACCCTAAAACACCAACTGTTGGGGGAATAAATGTCACCCAGAGATTCTGGATTCCATCCCTAAAACAACAAATCGGTTGATAAATGTCATCCAACTTTCCTGAATCCCCTCTCCCTAGGACAACAAATGTTGATAAAATGGTCACCCAGCTTTGGCGATTTCCTCACGATGTACACGAAATGGTTAATACATGTCACCCGACTTTTTTGATTCCCTCCTTAAAAACAACAAATTAATAGATAAATGGTCACCCCCGACTTTCTGATTCACTCACTTATACAACAAATGGTTGATAAATGTCACCCCGACCATCTGAATTCCCCTCCTTGAGACAACAAATGGTTAATAAATGTCACCCGACTTTTTGATTCCCACACTAAGACACCAAAAAGGTTGAAAATGTCACCCGGACTTTCTGATTCCCCCCTAAGACAACAAATGGTTTGATAAATGTCACCCAACTTCTGATTCCCTCCCAAAGTACATCAAAGATGGTGATAAATTTCACTCGACCTTTCTGATTCCCTCACTTAGACAACAAAAGGTTGAGAAATGTCACAGGCAACTTTCTTATTCCCTCCCAAAGACAACAAATGGTTTGTAAATTTTCAACCAACTTTCTGATTCCCGATCCCTAAGACACCAAATGGTTATAGAAAAATGGGGTTTAATCCCATCCGACTTTCTTCTGATTCCCTCCCTGAGACAACAAATGTTGATAGAAGGTCACCCGACTTTTTGAATTTCCCCTCCCTAAGAAAACAAATTGTTGAAAATGTCACCCGACTTGACTGATTCCCACCCAAAGACAACAAATTGTGATAAATTCACCCAACTTATCTGATTCCCTCCCCAAGGACAACAAGAGGGCTAATAAATCTCACCCAAACTTTCTGATTCCCTAGGGCCCTAAGAAAACCAATGGTTGTGATAAATGTCACCGCAACTTACTGATTCCCTCCCTAAGACAACAAATGGTTGTATAAATTGACACCCAACTAACCGATTTCGTCCCTAAGACATACAAATGGTTGATTAAATGTCACCGGACTTTCTGATTCCCCTCACCTAAGACAACAGTGGTTGATAAAATGGCACCCAACTTTCAGATTCCCTCCCTAAGACAACAATTTTGGTTGATAAATGTCACCCAACTTTGATTATGACGCCTCCAAATAACCTCCACAAATGGGTTGAGAAATGTCACCCCAACTTTCTGATTCCCTCCCTAGACAACAAATGGTCTATAAAAGTACTTGTCACCCAACTTTACTGATTCCCTCCCAATAACAACAAATAGGTTGATGATATTGGTCACCCAACATTCTGATTTCCTCTCCCTAAGACAAACAAGATGGTGATACATGTCATCCACCTTTCACAGTTTCCCTCCCTAAGACACCACATGGGTTGATAAATTCACCAACCTTCTGATGGTCCCTCCTAAACAACAAATGTTGATAAAATTCACCCAATTTCTGATTCCCGCCCTAGGACTAGCAAGTTGGCAGAAAAATGTCACCCAACTTTCTGATTCTCTCCCTTAAACAACAAATTGTTGATGAATTGTCACCCCACAGATCTTATTCCCTTCCCTAAGACAACAAATTGTTTGATAAATGATCACCACCAACTTTCTGATTCCCAACCCTAGAGACAACAAGATGTTGATAAATTACACCCAACTATCTGATTCCCTCCCTAATACAACAAGTGTTTGATAAATGGTACCGTACTTTCTGATTCCCTCCCTAAGACAACAAATGGTTGATAATGTCACCTAACTTTTCTGAATCCCTCCCTAAGAACAACAAATAGCAGATAAAAGATACTTGTCACCCAATTTTCTGATTCCCTCCCTAAGACAACAAATGGTTGATACATGTCACCCAACATTCTGATTTCCTCCCTAAGCACAACAAATGGTAGATACAAGTCATCACAACTTTCTCAATTCCTCCTAAGACAACAACTGGTTGATACATTCACCTAACATTCAGATTCCCTCCCTAAGACCACAACTGGTTGATAAAAATTTCACCTCCTACTTTCTGATCCCACACTATGACAAGAATTGTTTGATAAATGTCACCCGCCTTTCTGATTCCCTCCCTAAACAACAAATGTTTGATACTGTTACCGACTTTACTGATACGCTCACTAAACAACAAAATTTTGTGATAAAAGAGCACACCCTGACTTTTTGATTCCCCCCCCCCTCACTTAAGACACCAAATTTAGATAAAATGTCACCGTCACCGACTTTCATATTCCGGCACCCTAAGAACAACAAAGGATGATAAATGTCACTCGACTTTCTCATTCTTCACTAGACAACTTTTGGGGGTGGGGGGGAATAATGTCACCACAAATTTCTGATTCCCACCCTAAGAACAACAAAAGTTTTGATAGATGTCACCCAACTTACATATTCCCATCCCTGAGACAACAAATGGTTATAGAATTCACCAAACTTTCATGTATTCCGATCCAAATACAAGAAATGGTTGATAAATTCACCCGATCTTTCTGAATCACACCCAAAGCCAACAAATTGGTTGATAAATGACACCCAACTTTCTGAAACCTCCCCTCCTAAGACAACAGTGCGTGATAAATTTCACCACCCCGATTTTCTGGATTCCACCCTAAGACAACAGATTGTAGATAAATGTCACCCCAATATCTGATTCCCTCCCCTAATACAACCAAATGGTCGATAAAAGTCACCTCAACTTTCTCTGATTTCCTCCGCTAAGACAACCAAAGGTTGATAGAATGACACCCCCCAACTTTGCCGGGTGTTCCGCCCTAAGAACAACAAATGTGTTGATAAAAGTTACCGGGGCTTTAACTTGATTCCTCCTAAGTCAACAAGTTGGTTGAAAAATGTCACCCAACTTTCTGATTTCCCCCTAAACAACAAATGGTTGATACATGTCACCAACTTTCTGATTTGCTCCCTAAACAACAAACGGTTGGATACCATGTCATCCAACTTCTTAAAGCCCTCCCTAAAACAACAAATGGTAGATAAAAGTAAGAACTTGTCCACGGGCGCAACGATCCTTATTCCCTCCCTAAGACAACAAATGGTTAATACATGGTCACCCAACATTCTGATTTCCTCCCTAATACAACAATGTTGATACATATCATCCAACTTCCAGAATTCCCACCCTAAGACAACAAAAAGTTGATAAATTTCACCCAACTTTATACCCCTTGGAAATATTTTTCCATCCTAACACAACAAATGGTTGATAAATGTCACCCCAAGAAACTGTATCCATCCGCTAAGACAACAAAATGGTTGATAAATGTCAACCATCTTTCAGAATTCCCTCCCTAGGAAACAAATGGTGTAAAATTTCCCCCCCAGCTATGTGATTTCCCTCACTATGACAAGAAAATGGTTAATAAATTGTCACCCGACTTTTTGATTCCGCTCCTTAAGACAAAACAAATTATTGATAAATGTCACCCGCCTTTCATGATTCTCTCACTTAACAACAATGGTTTGATAAATTCACCGCCGACGTTCTTGATTCCCTCACTAGACAACAAATGGTTAATAAATGCCACCGGCGACTTTTGATTCCCTCACTAAGACACCAAATGGTTGATAAATGTCACCCGGACTTACTGATTTTCCCTCCCTAAGACAACAAATGGTTGATAAATGTCACACTCAACTTTCTGATTCCCATCCCCTAAGAACAACAAAGTTTGATAAATGTCACTCACATTCGAATCCCTCACTTTAGACAACAAATGGTTGATAAATGTCACCCAACATTCCTGATTCCCTCCCTAAGACAACAAATGGTTTATAAATGTCACCACAACTTTCTGATTCCCTCCCTAAGACAAACAAATGTTGATAGATGTCTCCGACTTTTCTATTCCTCACTTAGACAACAAATGGTTGATAGATGTCACCCGACTTTCTGATTCCCTGATCCCTAAGACAACAAATTGTTGGATACATGTCACCCGACCATTCTGATTCCCATCGCCAAAGACAACCAATTGTTGAAAAAATGTCACCCAACTTTTCAGATTCCTCCCTCCCTAAGACAACAAGTGGCTGATAAAAGTCACCCAACATCCTGAGATTCCTCCCTAGAAAACAAATGAGATAAATGTCACCCAACAATCTGATTCCCTCCCTAAGACAACAATGGTCATAAATTTCACCCAACTTTCGTTTCTCCCTAATACAAACAAATGAGGTTGATAAATTCACCCAACTTACCGATTTCCCCTCCCTCATGACCACAAATGGTTGATAAATGTTACCGTGCGTTCAGATTCCTTCCTAAGACAACAAGTGGTTGATAAATGTCACCGCAACTATCTGATTCCTCCCTAAGACAACAAAAGGTTGATACATTGATCACCCAACTTTCAGAATTTTCCACCCTAAACAACCTATGGTTGATACTGTCATCCAACTTTCTGATTCCCTCCCAAAAACAAACAAATGGTAGATAAAATACTTGTCTACCCAACGTTCGATCCTCCCAAAAACAACAAACGGTTAGATACATGTCACCCCAACTTTCTTAATTACCTCCCTAAAAACAACATTGGTTGATACATATCATCCAACATTCTGATTCCCTCCCTAAGACAACAAAACGATGATAAATGCACCCCAACTTTCTGATTTCCCACCCTAAAACAACAAATGGGTTTATAAAAGTCACCCAAGATTCGATTCCATCCCTAAGACAAGCAAATGGTGGATAAATGTCATCCAACTTTCTATACCCTCCTAGGACAACAAATGGATTGATAAAATGTCACCCAGCATTGTGATATCCCTCCCTATGACACGAAATGGATTAATCAATGTCAACCCGACCTTTTTGATTCCCTCCTTAAACAACAAAATTATAGATAAATGTCACCCGGCTTTCCTGATTCCTCTCACATAGACAACAAATGGTTGAAAAAATGTTCCACCCGACGATCTGATTCCCTACACAGAGAACAACAATGGTTAAAAAATGTCACCCACTTTTAGATACCTACCTCCAACTAAGACACCAAATGGTTGATAAATGTCACCGACTTTTCTGAATCCCTCCCAAAACAACAAATTGTGTGAATAAATGTCACCCAACTTTCTGATTCCCTCCCTAAGACAACAAATGTGTTGAAAAATGTCACTCTCGACTTTCTGATTCCCTCACATTAGGACACAAATGTTAGAAAAATGTCACCCAACTTTCTGTATTCCACCCTAAGACACAACAAATGACTATAAATATTCACCCAACTTTCTGATTCCCCTCCCTAAGACAACAAATGGTTTGATAGATTCACATCCGACTATCTGCATTTCCCTCCCTGAGACAAAACAAATGGTTGATAGATGTCACCCGACTTCTGATTCCCTCCCTAAGACAACCAATTGTATTGATAAATGTCACTCCGACTTTCTGATTCCCTCCCAAAGACAACAAATTTTGATAAATGTATACCGCAACTTTTCTGTTCCTCCGCAAAGACAACAAGTGGCAGTGATAAATCTCACCCAACTTTTCTTAATCCCTCCCTAAGAAAAACAAATGGTTTAAAAATGTCACCCAACTTTACTGATTCCCCACCTAAGAACAACAAATGGGTTGATCAACAGTCCACCCCAACATTCCGATTTCGTCCCTAAACAACAAATGGTTGATAAAATGTCACCGGACTTTCTGATTTCCCTCCTAAAGACAACAAGTGGTTGATAATGGCAAAAAAAAAAACCCCAACCTTTCTGATTCCCTCCCCTAAGAACAACAGTGGTTGAATAAAAGTCACCCAACTTTGTTATTCCCTCCCAAGACAACAAACATGGATGATAAATGCACCCAACTATCCTGATTCCCTCCCAAAACAACAAATGGACGATAAAAGTACTTGTCACCCAAACTTATCTAGAATTCCCTCCCTAAGACACAAAAGGATTGATAGATGTCACCCAACTTTCTGATTTCCTCCTAAGACACAGATGGTTGAAACATGTACATCCAACATTCCTCATTCCCTCCCTAAGACACCAATGGTTGATCAATATCACCCAACATTTCTGATTCCCTCCCTCAGACAACAAATGGTAAGATAAATGTCACCCCAACTTTCTGATTTCCACCTAAGACAACAAATGGATGATACATGTCACCCAACTTCTGATTTTTCCTCCCTAAGAACAGAACATGGTTATACATGTCATCCAACTTTCAGATTCCTCCCTTCCCAAAGACCACAAATGGTAGATAAAAGTACTTGTCACCCAACTACGTATTCCCTCCCTCCGACAACAAATGGTTGAAAACATGTCACCCAACTTTCAGATTTCCTCCCAAAACAACAAATGGTTGATACATATCATCCAACTTTTCTGATTCCCTCCCTAAGACAACAAAAATTAGATAAAATTCACCCAACTATCAGATTACCCCTCCCCAAAACAACAACTGGTTGACAAATATCACCAAGATTCTGATACCATCCCTAAGCCACCAACAAATGGTTGATAAATGTCATACCAACTTTCTGATCCCTCCCTAGGACAACAAATTGGTAGATAAAATGTCACCCAAGCTTTGCGATTTTCCTCACTATGTACAAAAATTGTTCATAAATGACACCCCGACTTTTTGATTCCCTCCTTAAAACAACAAATTATTGATAAATGTCAACCGACTTCCTGATTCTCTCACTTAGACAACAATGGTTGATAAATGTCACCCCGACGTTTCCTGATTCTCCTCACTGAGACAACAAATGTTAATAAATGTCCACCCGACTTTTTGATTCCCTCACAAAGACACGCTAACTGGTTGATAATGTCACCGACTTTCTTGCTTCCCTCCCTAAGACAACAAAAGGTTGATAATGTCACCCACTTCTGATCCCATCCCTAAGACAACAAATGGTTAGAAAAATGTCACTCGAACTTTCTGATTCCCTCAACTTAGACAACAAATGGTTGATAAATGTCCCCAACTTTCTGATTCCCCTCCCTAAGACAACAAATGGTTTATAAATTGTCACCCCACAATTCTGATTCCCTCCCTAAGAACACCAAATGTTGATAGATGTCTCCGACTATCTGGTTCCCTCTCCCTGAGAACAACATGGTTGAAGATGTCACCCGACTTTTCTAGATTCCTCCCAAAGAAAACAAATTGTTGATAAATGTCACCCGACTTTTGATTCCTCCCAAATACAACAAATTTGTTGATACAAGTCACCCACTTTCTGATTCCCTCCCTAAACAACAAGTGGCTTGATAATTCTCACCCAACTTCTGATTCCCTCCCTAAGAAAACAAAAAATGTTTTATAAATGACACCCAACTTTCTAGATTCCCTCCCTAAGATCAACAAAAGATGTGATAAATGTCACCCAACTTTCGCGATTCGTCCCAAAGACAACAATGGTTGATAAATGCCACCGGACTTCCTGATATCCCTCCTAAGGACCAACCATGGTTGATAATGGCACCCAACTTTCCTGATTCCCTCCTAAGACAACAATGTTAGATAATTGACACCCAACATTGTTAGACCCCTAAGACAACCAAATGGTTGATAAATGTCACCCAACATTCTGATTCCCTCCCTAAGACAACAAATAGGACGATAAAAGTACGTTGTCACCCAACTTTCTGATTCTCCCAAAGACAACAAATGTTGATAGATTCACCCAACTTTCTGATTTCCTCCCTAAGACAACAGATGGTTGATACATGTCATCCAACTTACTCATGTCCCTCCCTAAGACACACAAAGGTTTGATAAATTTGCACCCAACTTTCCTGATTCCTCCCAAATACAACAAATGGTTGATAAATGCACCCAACTTCCTGATATCCCACCAAGACAACAATGGCTGGATAAATGTCACCCAACTTTCTGATTCCCTCCCTTAAACAACAAATGGTTTGCTGAAATGTCACCCAGCATTCTTATTCCCACCCTAAGACAACCAAAAGGTTGATAAATGTCACCCAATTTCTGATTCCCTCCCTAAGACAACAAGTGGTTGATAAATGTCACCCAACTTTCTCTGATTCCCTCCCTAATACAACAAGTGGTTGATAAATGGTACCCGGACTTTCTGTGAAACCCTCCCAAAGACAACAATGGGTTGATAAATGTCACCTAACTTTCCTGAATCCCAACCTAAGACACAAATTGCAGATAACAGTACTTGTCACCCAATTTTCTGATTCCCTCCCTAAGACAACAAATGGTTGTACATGTCACCCAACTATCTGATTTCCTCCCTAAGACAACAAAAGGTTGAAACATGTCACCAACTACACATTCCCTCCCTAAGACAACAAATGGTTTTTGATAAATGTCACGCTAACATTCTGTATTCCCTCCCTAAGACAACAAATGGTTGATAAAATTACACCCCGACTTTCAGATTCCCTCACTATGACAAGAAGTGGTTGAAAAATGACACCACTTTCTGATTCCCCTCCCTAAGACAACAAATGGTTTGATAAATGTTACCCGACTTTTCTGATTTCCGCTCACAAAGACAAACAAATTTGAAAAAAGTCACCCGACTTTTTGATTCCCTCACTAAGACACCATATGGTTGATAAATGTCACCGGACTTTCTCTGATTCCCTCCCTAAGACAACAAATGGTTGATAAATGTCACTCCGACATTCCATTATCCTTCACTTAGACAACAAAAGTGATAAAAAGTCACCCAAATTTCTATACCCTCCCTAGACACCAAATGTTGATAGATTCACCCAACTTCTTGATTCCCTCCCTGAGACAACAAATGGTTGATCAGATGTCACCAAACTTTCTGATTCCCTCCCTAAGACAATAAATGGGTGAAAATGTATTCACCCGCGACTTTCTGTTCACTCCCAAAGACAAACAATTGTATTGATAATGTCACCTCAACTTTCCTGATTCCACCTAAGACAACAATGGCTGAAAAATAGTCACCGAATTTTTCTGATTCCCTTCCCTAATACACCAGATGTGATAAATGTCCACCCGCAATTTCTGATTCCCACCCTAAGACAACAAATGGTCGATAATGTCACCCAACTTTCTGATTCCTCCCTAAGACAACAAATGTTTTGATAAATGGTCACCCAACATTTCCTTACGATTTCCTCCCTAATACAACAAATGGTAGATAAATGTTACCCTGGGCCTTTCTGATTCCCAATCCTAAGACAACAAAGTGGTTGATAAAAGTCACCCAACATTCTGATATTCCTCCCCTAAGACAACAAAGGTTGAAACATGTCACCCAACTTTCTGATTTTCCTCCCTAAACAACAAAAAGGTTGATACATGTCCATCCAACTTTCTGATTCCCTTCCCAAAAACAACAAATGGTATATAAAAGTACTTGTCACCCAACGTTCTGATTCCCTCCCATAAAGCACCAAATGGTTTGATACATGTCACCCAACCTTTCTGTGATTTCCTCCCTAAGACAACAAATGGTTAGATACATATTCATCCACATCGAATCCCCATCCCTAAGACACAAAAAGTTGAATAATGTCCACCCAACTTTCTGATTTCCTCCCTAAAACAACAAATGGTTTATAAATGTCACCCAAGGATTCTGAATTCCATTCCCTAAAGACAACAAATGGTTTTGATAAATTGCGTCATCCAACTTTCTGAATCCCTCCCTATGACAACAAATGGTTGATAAAATGTCACCCACTTTTGTGATTTCCCTCACTAAAAGACAAAAATGGTTAATAAAAGTCACCCAGACAAATTGATTCCCAACTTAAGACAACAAAATTAAATGATAAATGTACACCCCTACTTTCTATTCTCTCAACATAGACAACAAATGGTTTGAAAAATGTCAACCCGACGTATCTGATTCCTCACTGAACAACAAATGGTTAATAAATGTCACCCGACATTGATTCCCTCACTAAGACACCAAATTGGTTGATAAAAGACACCGACATTCAGATTCCCTCCTAATACAACAAATGGTTGATAAATTGACACCCAACATTCTATTTCCCTCCTAAGAACAACAAATGGTTGATAAAATGTTGCACTCGTACTTTCTGATTCCCTCACTTAGACCACAAAAGGTAGATAAATGTCACCAACTTTCTGATTCCGCTCCCTAAGACAACAAATGGTTTATAAATGTCTACCCAACTATCTGATTCCCTCCCTAAACAACAAATGGTTTGATAGATTTCATCCGTCCTTTCTGAGTCCCTCCCTAACAACAAAATGGTTATAGCTTGTCACCCGACTTTCTGATTCCACTCCCTAAGACAACAAATAGTTGATAAATGGTCACCCGACTTTCTGATTCCCTCCCAAAGACAACAAATTGTTGATAAAGTCACCCAACTTTCTGATTCCCTCCCTACGACAACAAGGCCTGATAAATGCCACCCAAACTTTCTGATTCTCTCCCTAAGAAAACAAATGGTTGATAAATTCACCCAACTTTCTATGATTCCGTCCCTAAGACAACAAATGGTTTGATAAATGTCACCCAACTTTCCGAATTCGTCCTAAGACAACAAATGGTTAGATAAATGTCCCCCGGCCATTCTGATTCCCACCCATAAGACACAATGGTTGATAAATTGGCACCCAACTTTCTGATACCCTCCCTAAGACAACAAGTGGTTGTAAATGTTACACCCAAATTTGTTAATTCCCTCCCTAATACAACAAATGGTTGATAAATGTCACCCAACTTTCTATTCCCTCCCTAAGAAAACAAATGTCGATAAAAGTACTTGTCACCCAACTTTCTGATTCCCTCCCTAAGACAACAAATCGTTGATAGATTCCCCAACTTCTGATTATCCTCCCTAAGTACAACAGATGGTTTGATACATGTCAACCAACTTTCTCATTCCTCCCTAAGACAACCAAATGGAAGATAAATATCACCCAACTTTCTGATTCCCTCCCGAAGACAACAAATGTTGATAAATGTCACCCAACTATCTGATTCCCTCCCTAAGACAATACAAGTGGCTGAATACTGTCACCCAACCTTTCTGATTCCCTTCCCTTAAACAACAAATGGTTGATGAATTGGTCACCCAGCAATCTATTCCTCCTAAGACAACAAATTGGTTGAGTAAATGTCACACCAACTTTCTGATTCCCTCTCTAAGACAACAATTGGTTGATAAATGTCCACCCAACTTTCTGATTTCCTCCCTAATACAACAAGTGGTTGAAAATTGTACCGGGACTTTCTGATTCCCTCCCTAAACAACAAAAGTTGATAAATGTCACCTAAACTTTCTGATTCCTCCCTAAGACAACAAATATTAGATAAAAGTACTTTGTCACCCAATTATCTGATTCCCCTCCCTAAGACAACAAATGGTTGATACATGTCACCCCAACTTTCTGATTTCCTCCATAAGACAACAAATGGTTGATACATTCACCAACTTTCTGATCCCTCCCTAAGACAACAAATGGTTTGATAAATGTCACTCCAACTTCTGATTCCCCTCCCTAAGACAACAAATGGTTGATACATGACACCCAACATTCTGATTCCCTCCCTAAGACAACAAAAGAGTGAAAAATGTCACAACGACTTTCTGATTCCCTCCCTAAGACAACAAATTGTTGATAAAATGTCACCGCGACTTTCTTGATTCCCTCACTATGACAACAAATGATAGATAAATGTCACCCACTTTCTGATTCCCTCCCTAAGACAACATATGGTTGATAATGACACCACGACTTTCTGATTCTCTCATTATACAACAAATGGTTGATAAATGTCATCCAAACTTTCTTGCTTCCTACACAAAGACGAACAAAATTGTTTGCTAATAATTATAATAAAAATAATAATAATAATAATAATACTAATAATAATAATAATAATAATGAAAACATATATAGCGCCATTCCGGCTAGAGACAAGCTCTAAGCGCTTAAACGATTCAACACTCGTTTACACAAACGTGCTGCCTACCTGGGTAAGTGCCGACTGAAGAGCTGCCAGCTGTCACTTCAATCAGTCGTATCCGTGTCATCCATCAATATCGCTCAATAACGATCACTCATAATCCCTTCCTTCATTTATTCTTTCCAATTCTCACGCAGGGTGCAGGCTATGTGAACGTGTCATCCATTACCAACGGCCAAACTGGCCTACTCATTCCGAAAGATGGAGATGGGATTTTACGTGTGTGTGCAAGAAGATGCTGCGTTGACACCAACGGAACCTCGGTTTATAGTCTCATTCGAAGGACTGCATGGGAAATGGATTCAGAACCAAAATTTAACCTTCCGAGGGTAAAAAACCCAGTATCCGAAAACGCCCCCGGCTGAGGTTCGAACCCGCAACCACCTGATCACCAAAGATACGAGTCCGGCGCTCTACCAACGAGACAACAAATGGTTGAAAAAAGTCACCCCACTTTTCTGATTCCCTCCCTAAGACAAAGCAGAATGTGGCTGACAAAAGTCACCGGACTTTCTGATTCCCTCCCAAAGACAACAAATGGTTGATAAATGTCACCCAACTTCTGAATCCCTCCCTAAGACAACAGTTCTGATTAAATGTCACCCAACTTTCTGATTCCCTCCTAAGACAACAAATTGTTGATAAATGTCACCCAACTTTCTATTCCCTCCTAAGACAACAAGTGGCAGATATATGTCACCCAACATCGATTCCCACCCTAAACAACAAATTGGTTGATAAATGTCACCCAACTTTCTGATTCCTCCTAAGACAACAAATGGTTTGATAAAAGTACTGACACAGCATTGACACGTGAAACGTACTCTTCAATTTCATTTTAAAACAACAATGTTAAGGCGGGAGGGCGAAGTCATCACTTTTTTTTAATCTCTCTTCGAATTTGACACTCTGTCTGTCTGTTTGCCTGTCCTGTCCTCTGTCTCTGTCCCCCCCCCCCCCCCTCCCTACATCCCCCCCCCCCTCTCTCTCTCTCTCTCTTTAATATGTACAATAATTAAGAAGTAGAACAATTGTGTTCAAGGAATGCTCAGTTGATACTATGAGTCAAAGCTTCAGCGTTGTCCATAAAAAGAATGCAGCAGTTCTTCAAAGTTCATCTGAAAGCTCAATTGTGTGAATGAATCCCATAGAAAAGTTTGCATCCTATGACAAGTGAAGCAAATGTAATCAAGTGTGAAATCAGTTTACCCACATATGTAACAACACTTTTTGAGAACTTTTTTGAAAGTATCTTTCTAAGCGGAACACGAGTGGAAATTATTACTCAACAACTTTTGTAATGTGATTTTCTAATACAATATTTTTATTATATTGAAGGTAGCATTCTTATTATAGGATTACTGTCCTAAACATTTTCCTATGCTGTTTCATTTCAAGGAGACTAGTGTTCCTTCAACTGAAAGGGAGAGGTATAGATGTTTGTAGCTTACTCTGCTTCTTTTTGCACACTTTTTTGCTGCTGTGGTCTGCCATTTCATTGCAGTGTATGCACAGTAACATTTGTATCCCGCGAAAACTCAGTGACAGTGCATGTACAGACAGGAACTGTAATAAATGAAAAAATGTAATCGAGGGTCAGGCTGAATTTTGCCCATCCAAATGTAGAAAGAGTGAACACGATTTTTAACAAAACTATTTCAATCAGAAAGGAAGCATTTCCTTTTGCCAGCAGACTAATTTAGGGAAAAAGCACCAGCCAGAGACACAAAAGACATCACAAAAGCAGCCAATGGAAATCCATCATATCAGACAACCGACTGACACGGGTGGGATTGAAGATATGGGTTCGAGGAGGCTGAACGCCTGATTTGGGAATTGAGCTCATGTCCATGCACGGTGACAGGAGAACCAGTCAAACTACTGTACTGTCTGAAATAATCCCCGACCCTCAGACAAAAGGCAGACGGATAAACAAAATTATGCCTGTAAAGTCATGGGAACAGCCTTAAGAAAAATATTATGAGCGTTTGTTCAAGATACCAGTAACACCTCGATCGGCACCCCCCCCCCCTCCTAATAAACTATCAAGGAGGTGGGGGGAGGGGAGGGGGGAGGTATAAGGTCAGACCCACCTCAGACCCCACACCTCCCCAATAACTGAAAGCAAAAAAAAATGGATTACAAGTATGATGGTTGTCGCCACCTCTCCCTCCACCATCAGCAGGAATTCGTTAGTCAGTTCGGTGTTGCCTCTGATGTGAGTTTTTTCCATCGGCCAGATGGTCGAGGCTCATGGAACTAGCTGCTCTTCTTATACCCACAGAAGACCAGGACGATGCAACGACGTGTGTCTGAGGCAACCCACAGAGAAGACAGCACCATAGTCGAAAGTTAAGATCCGATTCTGTTGGTAGCGTGTGCTGAAGTGTGGAGAGATGGTGTTGCACGTTCAATAGCGGAGAGCCAAGAGCGGGCGTCACGTGTGGATTGTGTTCACGAGCAGTGAACGTCCCACCGCCAGAGCTCAGCTTGAGTGCAGGTTCAGCAGATACAACAGAAGACGCACAGTGGTCCACTGGCGTACACACACAGACACACACACACACGCACACACAACACACCCACACACACACACACACCGTGTTGTTCTAACTGTGCAAGCTGGCACACACAGGCAACGACTTGGTCACACGAATAGCGGAAAGAGAGGAGATATGAAAATGGAAAACTGTGTTCTGAACATGCCACACGTCTTATTTGGATGAAGAGGCCTCAGAGCAGGCAACAAGAATGTCTTCAGAGGATTACCATGGTTCCCATCAGCTGCAACTAAACGGTTTAATGTTATTATAGTTCCCTCAAATTAGTTCTCCATTTTGATTTCTTCCCGCGTTCTTCTTCCACCCCCCCCCCCCCCCCCCCCCTGTCATTATTAAATTTTTTTTTTAATTTATACTAAACAATCTTTGCCAAGTCATTAAAGTAATGATGAAAAATTGGTTAGCCTTCACTTGTTATCTCCATCACTACTAGAATTGTTCAGCATAACACATAATGCACACACACACACACACACACCCACAACGGCCACACCTCACCACGAAAAATTAAATAAAAAAAAACAAGGCCAATTCAAAGTAAAACTACTAATTTGCTCCATAGCAAAATACAGACAATGCAATATCTCAACATTAAACATATTTAACATAGTGACAATGAGATAAAGAAAAGCAGAATGATACCATTACTAAAAGTCTTTTCCTTCAGCCCAGTATGGTGGAACACACGGGCCAGACATCTGTACCGAAAGTTGGGTATGGATTGATTAGTGCCAGCTGAAATTATATGCTGTCATACGCTACCCAATTCGGTCATTTATTGTTCTCGTAAGTGAATAAGTTTTTGGAAACTAGAAGATTGGCCTGATATGATGGTCTAGTAGAAATAAAAGAGACCAAAGGTCGCAGTACAGGGAGAGCCAACAAGTTTGCATGCAACGCGCTCAGTGGTAGTCCGCCCTTTTGTTTGGATCAGACAGTCTGCAGATCTCTATTAAGAATCTGTCAATTAGTACCCAACTGTACTGCCAGCTGCATTAAGAGTTAATTAGCAAAATTACAAAAAATGGATGACTGAAGGCGGCGAACGAAGCAAGATCAGGAATGTTGACAGGCTGGGAGGCCCCGGGCGAAGCAGCAATTTTTTTTTTAATCTCTCTTCGAATTTGACACTCTGTCTGTCTGTTTGCCTGTCTGTCTCTGTCTCTGTCCCCCCCCCCCCCCCCACCCTACTTCCCCCCCCCCCTCCTCTCTCTCCTCTCTGCTTATATGTACAATAATGAAGAAGTAAGTACAATTGTGTTAAAGGAATGCTCTGTTGATACTATGAGTCAAAGCTTCAGCGTTGTCCATTAAAAGAATGCAGCAGTTCTTCAAAGTTTTCATCTGAAAGATCAATTGATGTGAATGAATCCCCAGAGAAAAGTTTGCATCCTTTGACAAGTGAAGAAATGTAATCAAGTGTGATCAGTTACCCACATATGTAACTAACACTTTTTGAGAACTTTTTGAAAGTATCATTTCCGAAGCGGAACACGAGGGATATTATTACTCTACAACGTTTTGTATGTGATTTCAAATACATTTTTTTTATTTGAAGGTAGCATTCTTATTAGTAGGATTACTTGTCCTAAACATTTTCCATGCTGTTTTCAAGGAGACTAGTGTTCCTCAACCTGAAAGGGAGAGGTATAGATTGTAGCTTACTCTGCTCTTTTGCACCTTTTTTGGCTGCTGTGTCTGCCATTTCATTGCAGTGTATGTCACAGTAACATTGTATCCCGCGAAAACTCAGTGACAGGGCATGTTACAGACAGGAAATGTAATAAATGAAAAATTGTAATCGAGGTCAGGCTGTATTTTTGCCATCCAAATGTAGAAAGTGAACACGGATTTTAACTAAATATATTCATTCAGAAAAAGGAAGCATTTCCTTTTGCCAGCTGACTAATTTAGGGTAAAGCAAACAGACAGAGACACAAAAGACATCACAAAGCCATTGGAAATCCTTCATTCAGACAACAGACTGTCTCGGGTGGGGATGGAAGAATGGGTCGAGGTAGGCTGAACGCCTGTTTGGGGAATTGTGCTCATTCCATGCACGGACAGGAGAACCTGTAATACTACTGTTCTGTCTTGAAAATATCCCAGACCTCAGACAAAGGCAGAAGGAATATCATAATTATGCCTGTAAAGTAAGTGGAACTGCGCTAAGAAAATTATGAGCGTTGTTCAAGAATAACAGTAACACCTCGTCGGCACCCCCCCCCCTCCTTAATATACTAAAGGAGGTGGGGGAGGGGAGGGGTGAGGTAGAGAGGGCAGACCACCGTCTGTCCCCCACTCCTCCCCAATAACTGAAGCAAAAAAAAAATGGATTTCATGGATGATGGTGCGCCTCCTCTCCCTCCACTTCTGCAGGAATTCTTTAGTCAGTTCGGTGTTGCCTCTGATGTGAGTTTTCCAGTCTGGCCTGATGGTCGTGGCTCATGGAACTAGGCTGCCTCTCTTATACCCACTGAAGGTACCAGTCCGATGCAACGGACGTGTGCGAGGCACCCACAGTGAAGACAGCACCGTAGTTCGAAAGTTAAGATCCGATTCTGTTGGTAGCGTGTGCTGAAGTGTGGAGAGATGGTGTTGCAGCTGTTCAAAGCTGGAGATCCAAGAAGCGGCTGCACGTGGGATTGTGCTGCACGAGCAGTGAACGTCCCACGCGCCGTGCTCAGCTGAGTGCAGTTCAGCAGATACAACTGAGCGCACAGTGTCCACTGGCGTACACACACAGACACACACACACACGCACACACAACACACACACACACACACACACACCGTGTGTTCTAACTTGTGCAAGCTGGCACACACAGGCATGACGACTTGGTCACACGAATAGCGGAAAGAGAGGGAGAGAAAATGGAAGACTGTGTTCTGAACATGCCACACGTCTTTTTGGATGAGAGGCCTCAGAGCAGGCAACATGAATGTCTTCAGGATGGATTACCATGGTTCCCATCAGCTGCTACTAAACGTTTAATGTTATGATATGTTTCCCTCAATTTGTTCTCATTTATTTCTTCCCGCGTTCTTTCCCCCCCCCCCCCCCCCCCCCCCCCTCGCATTATTACATTTTTTTTTAATTTACTAAATCAATCTTGCCAAGTCATTAAAGTAATGATGAAAGAATTGTTAGCCTTCACTTTTTTTTCCTTCACTACTAAATTGTTCAGCATATCACATATGCACACACACACACACACACACACATGCGCCACACCTCACCACGAAAAATAATAAAAGAAAACAGAGGCCAATTCAAAGTAAAACTTATAATTTGACTCCATAGCAAAATACATCAATGCAATATCTCAACATTAACATATTTAACATAGTGACAATGGAGATAAAGAAAAGCAAATGATACCATTTCTAAAAGTCTTTTCCTTCAGCCTGTATGGTGGAACTACACGGGCCAGACACTCTGTTTCCGAAGTTGGTATGGATTGAATTAGTGCCAGCTGAAATTATTTGCTGTCATACGCTACCTAATTCGGTCATTTATTGGTTCTCGTAAGTGAATAAGTTTGAAACTAGAAGTTTGCCTGATATGATGGTCTAGTAGAAATAAAAGAGACCAAAGTCGCAGTACAGGAGAGCCAACAAGTTTTGCATGCAACGCGCTCAGTGGTAGTCGCCCTGTTTGTTTGGATCAACATTCTGCAGATCTCTATTAAGATTCTGTCATTTATGTTCCCAACCTGTACTGCCATGCTGCATTAAGAGTTAATTAGCAAAATTTCAAAATGGAGTGACTGAAGGCGGCGAACGAAGCAAGATCAGGAATAGAGTTTTAGAACTTACCGCCAATGACATTGACAAACAAAGCACAAGACAAGACACGATGCATTTCAACCACTTGGGTCTTCATCAGGCGAAAAAGTAAATCACATTTAACATGTGGGACAGTACAAACTACGAAAAACAAAAAAGGGGAATGAAAAATGACTTATCCGTAATTCTTCATGAAGGCGGAAATGACATGAGGCAACCCCCCCCCCCCCCTCCCCCCCTCTGTTTCCTCTCCCATAATCCCCCTGGCCTCATGTCATTTCCGCCTTCATGAAGAATTACGGATAAGTCATTTTTCATTCCCCTTTTTTGTTTTTCGTAGTTTGTACTGTCCCACATGTTAAATGTGATTTACTTTTTCGCCTGATGAAGACCCAAGTGGTTGAAATGCATCGTGTCTTGTCTTGTGCTTTGTTTGTCAATGTCATTGGCGGTAAGTTCTAAAACTCTATTCCTGATCTAATTAGCAAAAGTCAAGGGAGCTAGTGTTTTTATACTGGACTAAATTAATCGCTTTATTCTAACAAAACTGGTTTAGATCTACCTGATCTGTATTTTTAGCTCTTCAGATGTAGCTCTCTATCTTTAGTTCTCGCCCTAGCTCCCCGAGTTGGCAACTGTGGCGACTTACACAGGTTTCCTGACGTGCGCCGACCAAGCAGCGCTCGCTGTACGAGGTTAAGGGGTTGCTGAAACTGGAACAGACATCAGTCTGGACCTGTGTTTCTGCTGATTTAAAGGATTTATGACATCGACAGCCTATCTTAGTATTATAGGGACGTTTTTAAACATTTTTTTGTCAGATAATACATCATTCTGTATGTGAACTGAATTATATTTGATGTGATATGACAAAATACAATATGCGACCTGTGCATCGCTACTTCTGTGCACAATGGATTCATTTCCTTCAACTTACGGTAAGACAGATCTTTGTTTACTTTGTTCACTCTTATGATCAATAGGAAATGCATGTAAACAGTGAACTATTAGGGCAAAGGGAATTACAAATTCATCTTGACACAAATATATTATTATCGCCACAAAAACCACTCGCTTCACGGCAGATCAAGAAGTCTAACATCTTCCGTACTAGATCAGAAATAGACATTGTGACCTCATATTGAACAACAAAGGCCCAAATCTGAGCCAATACATTACTTACATGTCCACTGTCAATGTAAGGGCTAAAATGTATTTCGGCAACATACATCTTATGCAGTATTAACACCAATTTCATGACACTGTCCATCAATTACTGAAATAGCAGACAACTTCAATACACCACATGACAGCCCAGTCAAATGTAAACAAACCCTGGATAATCCGTTGAGTGCCACACGTAGCCATATCCAACACAAACTGATTGAAATAGGAAACCAGCATCCTCCCATTAACATTCAGAATACACACAGAAATCTGTCCCACCGTGCTGTCATAGACAAAACAGATACATGAATGAAATGACCCCAACTGGAATTTCCTCGCACAATGGCCACTGCGTTCGATGCAGTCACAGTGTAAGAAGCTTAAGTCAGTTTGTGAGGTTTCCAGACACTGACTTTAATTAGTTCAAAACGCAAAATGACCGTACAGAGAAAAGCTATCATAAATCCCACTCGCCATGTAAAAGTAAGTCAAAGCAGGTGATCATGAAATAATCGAATTGCAGATCAAGCAAAGATAGATGACCGTGATCTGTGTATGGGGTAGGAGTTCGGAAAGTATGGATGAAAACAACAACAACAACAACAAACATGCGAACACAATCGGAAATGTCATGTGGGACTGACTATAGAGTTTGTGTTGGTACATTCAAGCATGGTGGGCATTGTGTATGTAGATCGATAAAACACGGGAGCGATCGATTCTGCATTGACTGACGTGCAGATCGATCCAAAATGACGGAAACTTTTCTATGTTTAGAGGGTAGGGGTAAGAATACCTAAGTCAAAAGTGTTGCGAGCACAATCGCACAATCTAAGATTTGTTAAAGCATAGTAAAAAGTATGTCAGCATTGACATGTAGCATGACTCTTTTTTAGAAATCAATAGAATTGAAACCGACCGATGATTAAACGATGGTGAATTCAAGCTGACTAGAATGGCTGGCTATGACTCAATACGCAGGTGGTAGGGGTAGTTGATGGAATGTGAAAGTTATGCAGACACGATCACACCGTGTGAAGTAGACCCTAAATGCTGGGAATGTTGTATGATTCTTGCGTGGTTGAAATTCTGTTTGGAAATGAATGCAAAATGAATGAGAGTGATGAGAAAAGAGTGTTTGAGATCAGTCCAATATGACGGATCATGTGGTGATACGTTGAGGGTAGGGTTGGGGGAAGTTTTGTCAAAAGATATGCGAACACGAGAGCACACTGAACGATGTATCATAGCACAGCATGAATGCAGCAGTATCAATATATGGCAACACTTATGTTAGGAAATCAATAGAAATTAAAACAGAGGGGTTCTAAAATTGTTACAAATTGAACCTAATTGCCAGCGTCCGATTTCGTTTGGATGCGTAGGGGGTAAGGGTAATTGAAGAAAAGTAATGTAAAACACGATACTACCAAGTGAAATAGTCCTCGAAATGCTGCAGTGTTGTAAGCTTATCATGTGGTAAAAATGTAAAAATCCTGTTCGGAAAAAAAGATAGCAAATGAATGAGAGTGATCCAAGACATATCCAAGCATAGCGTAGATGCTGAAGCAATTTTATATGGCAGATACTCAGCTGGGAAATCGGCAGAAATGGAAAGAGAGCGACTCTAAAATGGTTACGAATTCGCATTGATTGGCAGTGTCTGACTACACTTTGATACGTAAAGGCAGGTGTAGCTGAAGCTACGTGAAAAAAAATATGCGAACACGATCACACTATGTGAAACAGTTCCTGAAATGCTGGAAATGTTGTAGACCTATCATTATTGTGTAACAGAAATTCTTTTCGGAAATGATTATAAAACGAAACGAGAGAGATTGCAAAAGATTGAAATTTCAGATCAATCCTATTTGACCGACTCTGTTTTGAGGGTAGAATTAAGAGTAGTTATGTCAAAAGTTATGCGAATGCGATCACACGGTCATGATATGTCAAAGCATAGTGGAGATGCTACAGCATTTATATGTGGCAAAAATCTGTTAATAAACTAACAGGAATTGAAAGAGGGCGTTTCTGAAACGCCTGCAAATTCAAACTGACCATATATATCCGGTTACGTTTCGATACGTACAGGGTAGGGATAGCCGAAACTGTATGAGGAGTTATGCAAACAATATTACACTATTTGAATTAGACTTTAAAGTACTGTAGCTGTTACAGGATTATAATGTGGTACAAATCCTGTTTGGAAAAAGATGAATGAAAATAATTAGAAAATAATCCAATTCCAGATCAATACGGAATGCCTGTGTTGATACGTAGAGGGTAGTGTTGGGGAATTAATGTTAAAAGTTATGCGAACGCAATCGCACATTCAGCAATATATCAAGCATAGTGTAGATGTAGCAGTATCAACATATGTCAGAAAGAGCGTGACACTAAAATGGTTACGGATTCTAAACTGGTTGCCCGCGTTCGGCCACGCTTCGACACGTAGAGGTAGGGTTGCTTAAGCTACGTGAAAAGTTATGCAAATACAATCTTACCATGTGAATAAGTTCTCAAAATGCTGTAGTGTTGTAGGATTATCATGTGGTAGAAAACCGGTTCGAAAAAAAAAGATAGCAAATGAATGAGAGGGAAAAAACGATTAAACTCCAGATCAATCCGGAAATAGTTTTTTGATGTGTAGAAGGCAGGGTTAGGAGAAGTAATGTCAAAGTTATGTTCGCACTCTGTAAAATATCCTGGAATGCTGCGGAGGTGGTAGTTTTATCATGTGGCTAGAATCCTGATCAGAACTAGATAGGAAATGAATGCGTGGGACAAGAAACTGCTTAAATGAACAGATCATCCCAAAATGATTCACAGCGTTTTGATATGCAGAGGGTAGGGAAAGGGGAGTTATGTTTCAGAGTATGTGAACCCGATTGTCCATTTTATTTAAATGTAGAAACAGTCATATTCAACTGCTCTCTATCTCTCTCTCTCTCTCTCTCTCTCTCTCTCTCCCATACACAGATGTTTGCTCGCTCTCGCTCTCTCTCTCCTCTCTCCTCTCTCTCTCTCCATACACAGATGTGTGCTCTCCCCCTCTCTCTCTCCCCCCCTACACACATATGTGCTCTCCCCCCCCCCCCCCCCCCCCCCCCCCCCCCCCCCACCATACACCGATGTGCTCTCTCTCTCTCATACGCAGATGTGTGTGTGTGTGTGTGTGTGTGTGTGGTGTGTGTGTGTGGACTGTAACAGGTTCTGTGGACCAGCCAGCACGGTCGACATCCCCACAGCTGGCCATCCACGCAAGGTGCTGAGGACCTTCGAGAGGCTGTGGCCGAAACTGCCCTGCGCTTCTCCTCCCTCGTCCTCACGCCCCAGCAGGTGGCTCTGCTCAACATGCAGCCGGAGCCACAATACCTGTACCTGCAGGGTCCGCCAGGCTGCGGGAAAACCGTAGTCCTGGTTCTGAAGGCCCTGCAGTGGGCGAGGCAGGGGAGGCAAGTGGTCGTTGTTAGTCAGTCTGTCAATGCATCAGTAACCGTTTTATTGCAGAAAGCTGCGCACAATGCTGGGGACAGCAGCAGCAGCACCACCGGCTGGAAGCATTCACCGTCACATCTGTGACCTCTATGACACCAATAAGGATGCTTCCCGTCTGGTGAAGCTGCTCGGTGCTGGTCCTTATCCTGATGCCTTCATCCTCTTTGATGAGGCTCCAACGACAGGTCAGTTTTTGACTTAGGTCACATGGTGTGTGTGTGTGTGTGTGTGTGTGTGTGCGGTGCGTGTGTGTGTGTGTGACAAAACAGAGCTATTACAGGATGTCCCCACCCCTCCTCCCCGAATCGCCCCCTTCATCCCCATCACCCCCCGCCCCACCTCCCGCCCGTTCCCACCTCACCCCAGCTGGTCCAGATGAACACAAATAGACAACACACCAGTCAAATAGAGAATCTGCTCTCTTTGTTCAAGATATTGTATCCCCTTTATTTGAACACGTTCACACGACTCGCGCAAATAAAAAAAAAGAATAAATGAACACACATTAATAAGCAAATAGATTAATGAATGAAAAGGAAAATAGACAAATGAATAAATAAATGAACACATCGATAAACAAATGAATGAATTAGTAAAATAAATCAGTTAAAAAATAAATAAATGGAGCAAGGAAGGAACAGATAAAAAAAAGTAAAATACAGGAATGAATAAATGGATCAATTGATTGATATCAAGATGCATGCCGTACAAGCAACGGAGGTGTAACAAAAATGAAAAGAGAGATAACCACAGATTTCGCTCATGACATAGGTAGCGAACAGTTGTTTCCCTGTTTCACCAGATAACCTCGGTTTACTGTGCGTTGTTATTCACCGCTGTTCTGTTTAGTGTATCTATGTATAGTACCGTGCACTAAGTATTTATGTTGTCTTTTATATAAAACAGTGTTAATTCATGTCAGTATTTTATAGTATTGCAATGTGTTGTCTTGTATTCAGTGTACTGTATTGTGTCACAAAAGTTTCGTGAGCAGCGCTTGGGCATTCTCTCCAGGCAAACTGGCAAATTTCTCTGGTGCCGCCATTTATCATGCCAGCATGGATGTAGGGGTTCAGCTTTTAGTACAGTTTTTGCCCCCAGCACCCGATCCGCCATCTCCGAAAAATAAAGAAAAAAAAATCAACATTTGAGACTCAAAAATGTTGTCTTCAGTCGTTGAATGCAACACACATTCCTATCATTCGACAGCAGAATTCGCCGATATTATTTGTCACAAAGTGTATTAAATCTGTAAGATTCAATCGGTAACGAAAACTCATTCCCTCATCGTCATTTGCATGGAAGCAACTTTCCCCAGCATTCTATCCCGGCTTCCTGACCCCCCCCCCCCCCCCCCCCCCCCCCCCCCCCCCCCTTCTTCCTCCAATACCGCGCACATCTTCTTTCCCCTCTCCTCCCCACACAGATTCAGAATGAAACACATCACAACTGGTTACAGTGGAGGGTTCAAGGCTTCACACAAATACACGATGGGCAAGTCGCTCCCCTATCTCTCACCATACAGCAGCGCCCGCCCCCCCCCCCCCCCCCCCCCCACACACACACACACACAAACTCACACACACACGCATACACACACGCACGTGCGTTTGCTATGTAATATCTCTGAAATCTGTGCGAATAAAGTGAATAGACTATTCTATTCTAAAACGCCGTTCATCAGAGCTATTTTCCAGGAAAACAGGCCTGCCCAATTCTGCTCAATGCATTTGTTAATGACCTTCCAACTTACGTGCAGACGACAATTCTTCTAATTCGATCACAAACGACAGCACCGAGTTTCCATGTCTGTTAGATGCCCCATGACATAATAGTTCTCTTCATCTACAAAGCTTGCTTACAAAATAAATGAAACTGTATGTGTACATCATTGAATGGGGATTTCAGAATCAATTTCACCAAAATATGATCCTAAAATACCTCTTGCATTCAAAGATCGGTCAAATATTACACCAGATCACAAACCAGTACACATTTTGCGAGGTCATTTTCCGGAAAATGGCGCAAGTGCTCAAGTGCATGTGTAAAGTAAGCAAAGAAAACACTGCACACCCTGAAACGAACAAGAAAAAGTTCAAAACTGAAACCAGACGTAATGATTCACCTCGGTAATATGCTGATTAGCCTATACCAGTATCCATTTAGTGGAGTTGACATGTGGTTCCCTTCTACAGATCTCGACATGAGCAGCGCAGTTCTCGTTTTAAAGTCCTTTTCTACCGAGTTTTTCTCTAGCATTACCACCATCACCCTTCCCCCTTACCCCCCACCCCCACCCCCCTCACCCTCACGCACACAGACACATACAGACACACACCACGCGCGCGCGCGCGCAAATGCACGCGAGTGTGCAATTTAGATGCCTGCTTAAAATGCAGTGAGTCGTCCTGCCTCAGTTGAACATGGTTGATGCCCAGTCAGGTTACAAACTGTACGCAGCTGAGTTTTTGGTTACACACCACAAAAGCAAACCACAAATCACACCTCTAACAGGCATCTAGAAGCCTGCTTCAGAATGTAGAAACATCCGATACTTCATTGCTAGAACGCATCCGAAATGTTCCACATGAAATGGAAATGATTCATATCTAGAGGAACAACACATGCCATGAAAAAGGAACTGGATTCCAAATAGACATCTGTCTGGACACAACAAAAAGGCGGCGCTTTGAGAATGCATTCTTAAAAAAACTACTCGAAACTACGAGTAAAAGCAAACGCACAATATTTGAGCGAAGACATGAAGTCAGTAGACATTGGTACAGTGGTCACGATCCACAAACAGGAAAGAATAGATACTCGACATTACAGATGGAGTGAGAAAAATGATCAGTATACATATTCTCTATGATCTGGACATCTGCTCCATCAAGAATTACCAGACCCAGACTTGTGCAAACAATGCTCAAGTGACATGCTCTGTTGTGATGCTCTACAATGCCATGCTGCAAAATATGTCCATGAATTCATAACATATAACGACTGTAATGACTCCGTATATGGGGCCAGTATAAACTGTCGTTCAAGCATAAACTAAGGTCTATTTTTGCATAATTTGTTATGATATATTGTGTCAATACCTCATGATAATTAAAGTCTAAGTCACACACACACACACACACACACACACACACACACACACACACACACACAACACACGCGCGCGCGCGCGCGCGCGCGCTCGCGCGCACCGCGCACACACGCACCCACACATATGCATACAAACACACCCACACATGCACAGAGAGCACACACACACACACACACACACACACACACACACACACACACACACACACACACATGCGCACACACACATGCGCACACGCACCACACATGCACACACATGCATACCTCACACACACACATGCACAGAGGAGCGCGCTCGCGCACACACACCACACACACACACACACACACACACACACACACACACACACACAACACACACACACACGGACACACACACAAGATGGCGGACAGTGAGGAAAGTTTCGGTTAGGCTCTCCTAAAAATTTCCCGCAAATCTACCATCAACATGACCAGACTGACTCGATCAAGATGTCTAGGCAGCCGCTCAACACCGACACCACAGAAAGAAAAAGAAAACGGCGCCAGAAGTGACAACAAAGAATGCCTCCTTAAAGATGCCCTGAATCGATCAGCACAAGCCGCTCAGCGTGAACGTCAAGGGGATGGAGAAGAAACCAGCACGACAGAAGAACCACCATATCTGTCGCAGTGAGTCTGGTAAAAGAGATGAAAAGCATGATCGAGTCACTAACAGAACGAATAGCTCTCCTCGAAAATACCGTACTCAAGCAGACCGAGATGATTGCTAACATGGTCAGATCTAACGTTTCCACATCAAAAACAGACAGCCCTACCCAAACAGACAATCTGACCTCTCATACTCTTCAGTCATATGCTGACGTTACAAAATCATGCCTACCTGCTGCATCACACCCCAAGAAAACATCAGCATCAACACCAGAGAATAGGAGGGTGAAAGCAAATAAAAAATCAAAAGAAAATAAGGAAGCCAAGAACCCAGATAAAATGACGTCAGAATTTCATGACGAAAAAGATCAGACAGGAAAAACACAGAACTCAGTCAGTTCCAAACAAGAACAGAAACAAGACTTCCCGAACGTCGTATTCTTCATGATTATGTGTATAAGGGAGTGAAATGGGAACAGACTGGGCCTTTCTTATGTTTTGAGGCCAAGACAAGCCGAGTATTCACATCAGAAGACCTTACTTTGGCACTTCAGTCAAATCTTTACACTGACGAAAAACCACCAGATGCAGTAGTTATCCACTCTGGGATTAACGACCTACAGAAAAAAGACCCAAGACATGTCAGCAAAGAGTTTACTTCCATTATCAAAGACTTTGCCACCAGCCATTCCAAAGTGAAGGTTGTGGTTAGTAAAGTTTGATACCTGCATCAAATATTGACAGCCACTTACATTCTTTTTATCCCAGTTCTGTACGGCTGTGGAACTCACTGCCGGGTGCCATCAAGATTGCCACAAATGCAATCTCTTTTAAAAAACAAATTGATACAACAGTTTTGAGATCTGCATATTGATGTTTTTCTATTTTTTACTTCCCCAGATATTTTACTGTTAACTGGGCCTGAATTTGGCCATTGCTTTTAACTTCTTGAATATCGAGTGCGAGCCCTTGTTGCCAAATTTGCTCCAGGGGCCAACAGTCTGAGTCGCACTATTTTATGTTATTTTTTTTACTTTTTAACATGCGCGCTGGTGACCTACTCGTTTTTGAGTGAACCAGTATTTTAGGAAGAAGAAGAAGAAGAAGTTGCTCCAGTCAAAGATCCCAAACTGGAAATTAAGCGAGAGGTTTTTAATGCTCTAACAACCTCAGATCTGTTTGGAATCAAGAATGTGTCTTTTGTTTCTCATAACAACCTACCAACCAACAACTGGGCACTCAGAGACAACCTCCATCCTACACCTAGAGGGTCAAGTGTTCTGGCAAGAAATGTTGGAAGGCACGTTCAAAAATTCTTCTGGGAGAAGCCGAGGAAGACAGTGAGTTTGTCTAACCAGCGACAGACCGGAAAATATCAACCCTACAGAGGACACCAGCCCCTCCCAGGATACAGAGACCCTTGGTTCAACATGTTCGACGTGTTGAGTACACAGTGGTATTAAACCAAAGACAAAGACACCTGTTGATTTAGTTTCTGCGGAAATCACAGTCAAGATCACTGTTTACCCCATCTTGAGTGACTATAATTCGCATATTTCTTGTTTTTCTTTGTCAAAGCATTTTATATAGATCAATAGTCTGTTGTCAATTGTCACGAGTTTGTCACGAGGCCTACGACGATTGACCCATCTAGGATGGTGGAATTGTTCATTTGGTTGTTGTCGTCGTTATTGTCGTATATCCGTCCCTTAATGTGGCTTGTGGTGTGGTTGCACCTTTGGTGTAGTTCAGCTCAGGTTAGGTTTACTTTCTCTCTCTCTCTCTCTCTCTAATTCCACTGCCCGTGCAATTCATCCTGCAGGTTCACGGGTGGCTGGTACCTTTCGCTTGAACTGGCTGTCTCTATCGGCCTCTCACCTGTCTTGTAACCTGCCGCACGTGCATCATTCCTCTTAGGCTTGAGGTATGCTCACTGTGACGTAGCGTGGCATGTCGGCTGCCATCGTTGGGGCAGGTTTTCTCTTCACTCGAGCGGAAGATGTCTCTGGAGCGCCTGCTCCGGTCTTGGTTCTTCACCTTATCGTCGAAGGTACAGTCGGTACCTTCATTTCCTACAGAGACGAAAAACCACCAGATGCAGTAGTTATCCACTGTGGGATTAACGACCTACAGAAAAAAGACCCAAGACATGTCAGGAGAGAGACATCACTTCATCTTTTTCCGCATCTGCGCTGCTGTCCTCTCGACTGGACAGAGGGCAGAGAGAGTCGTTTGACCCGCCTCTTTTGGGTCACCCACGGGTAGCTGGTAAGCATCAGTTTCGTGGTTTATTTGTTGTTGTTGTTTTTTTTTATGTTAGCCGGCTAATTCTTCTCTTTTGCGCAATTTGTTTTTGGTTTTCAAAATTATAAAAGAAATATTGTTTGAGACCACTTTTTCTGGTTAATTCAATCTTTAACCTGGCCAGTCAAAATTATATCTTAAAGTCTTTCTCCTTTTTATGCATTTGGTGATGCGGTAGTCGGCGGGGATGGAGAGAACCTGGTGATTCAGGGTTGGTACTTGCTTGGTCTCGCTCGTCCGCCCCTGTCACAATTGCCGGTCTCACATTCTTCGGCCACCGTCTGTTTGTGTGTGCAAGGAGAACGAGTTTTATGTTCGCGAGCGTGCGTACGCATGATTAGTCGTTTGGATGCGTGGTTGGAGATTTGTGTTATTTTGAAGTGTTGCTATAAAATGTGGGGATAATTGTGCCATTGAATTATTATTATTTGCAAATGTGGTGGCGGATGTAAAGCCATGGTTACTCTATTAGTTCAGTTCCTAAGGAAGAAAAATGTTAAATGTGAGTGAGAGAAGGATGAAGATAATTTATATTTGTTTTATAGCCTGTTAATTTAATGCAGGCTCTTACCTGCTTCGTATGAGAAGACTTTAACGAACATTCCTGATTTGGTTGGTTTGCTGTGTTATGCTCGGGACTGTGTTGAGCTGGTGTTGTTGGTGTGTTTAGTAGACCTCCCCTCGCCCATCATGCGAGTGGCTGTTAGGGTTTAACGGCATGGGTCAGACTGTACTGACTGCGGGGTTCCAGTACACGTCTTTCTACTTTCCTCCCAGTTACCTCTTCCCTCCTCCCGGAGGCTTCACCCGGAGCACGCACTGGTTGGTGCCGCGCACTGGTTGGGACCGCGCACTGGTTGGTGCCGCGCACTGGTTGGGACCACGCACTGGTTGGGGTCACGCACTGGTTGGGGCCACGCACTGGTTGGGACCACGCACTGGTTGAGGCCACGTCCAGGACCTCCAGCAACAACGCCCCGTCCCCCGGGACGCGCTCTCCACCGTCTGTTTGTGTGTGTCAAGGGTGTCGGCCTTGAACGACTCTCTTCAAGAACCGACCCGGTTTGGAGCACCTAGTGCGACAGGGTGCTCCCAGTGGACTTTGGGGAGGCAGGGGTGTGGGGCCACTACATGACATGAGGAAGGGATGGGTGCTGGAAATGTTTATTTATAATTGTGTATGTCATATGTGTTGAAATGCTTGATTGTGATTGTGCATGTTGTGTATTGAAATGCTTGATTGTGATTGTGCATGTTGTGTGTGTCGGAATGCTTGATTGTGATTGTGCATGGTGCGTGTGTTGAAATATTTATTTGTGATTGCGTGTGTTGATGTGAATAAATGGGGTGTTGTATCGTAATCTTTCTTGTGTGGGCTCTTGCGAGGCGTGTGAGGTCAGTCATTCCCTTCACTCCCATCTAGACCGATCCTGTCAGGGCAGACCTCCAGGGGTCGGTCGTGACATTTGTGGGGGCTCGTCCGGGATGTGAAGGGCTCTGACTGTCTCTCTCGTTTCGTGGAGTACCTGTTCAGTTTTGTCTGTTTTGTATATGTTTAGTCAGTTTGTCGTGTTTGTTGGTGGGTGGCTGGCTGGGTGACTCTAGCGTGTAGGGAGTTTTGGTGGCCTGAAGGAACATCCGGTGTGACCGGGGGGTCGAGGTGGGACCAGGGGAGTCGACCGCGTCCAGACCTCCTTCCGCCGGGTGCCTCACGCAGATTCGGCCGTAAGTCTTTCCTTTCTGTTGCCGCTCAGTCTTCCATTCCTGTTTTGTAGTTAGCCAGTTTTTTTTTTACCGGGTGATTATTGAGTATAGGTGGGTGTATCGGACGTTAGTGTCACTTTTTCCTCTCTCCGGATTCCGTCTGCCAGTTTGTTTGTGTTTTTTTTCCGGCCAGCCCCACCGCACTGTTGCTCGTGCTGTGGAGTGCGGTGTTGCCAGAGTGGGGGCAGCCGGACATAGTTTTTGTTTTTTGTTTTTTTTCGGTGAGCCCCACCGCACTGTTGCTCGTGCTGTGGACCGCGGTGTTGCCAGAGTGGGAGCAGCCGGAACCTGTCCGCACACACGCACACACACACATACACACATATACACACACCCCTAAAATATTTGTTTTTCAAGTGGAATCGTCTTTCCCCCGTATTTGAAAACCGTAGGATATTGTTGTCATGGCAACGTCCGGTGCACGTGGTATGGCGACGCGTGCGTCGAAGAAGAAAGGTATTCAAAATGTAGTCCCTACTATTAGTACCAGTACTTCGACTACAGTGACTTCTACTTATTCCCATGCTGTAGCCGATAGTCCAGTGAGTACTTTCACTACTTCTTCGCTAGGGGATCCTCTTTAGGGTTTTCACTCAGGCAGATCGTGTGGCCAAGCAGCTTGTCGTTCCCCAAAGCTTGAGAGAATCTGTTCTCCGGCAGGCCCACGATTCCCCATGGCAGGTCATATGGGCTCCAAGCGGACTCTCGAGCGGGTGAGACAGGATTTCTTCTGGCCGGGGATGAATTCTCAGGTTAGGCAGTACTGCCGCAGTTGCGATGTCTGCCAACGGACAACGCCTAAGGGTCGCTTGAAGCGTGTTCCCCTAGGGTCAGTGCCACTGGTTGGGGAGCCTTTCAGCAAAGTTGGTGTCGACCTGGTGGGACCCATTAAGCCACCATCCGATCGCGGTCACCGCTACATCTTGGTAGTGGTGGACTACGCGACTGGATACCCAGAGGCTGTCCCGCTTAGGACTATCCATGCCCCTACTGTTGCTGAAGCTCTCCGGCAGATTTGGACGCGCACTGGCGTGCCCAGGAAGAAGCACGGCCGGAAGTTCGTACTGGAGAGCGATCATCATCCTCTCCAGTGCCTGGACCGGATCCGGCCAGTCAGTCGTTGACTCATGAGTTAGGCAGTGGAACTGCAGAGTCATTTTCGCCATATCAAGGGTTCCAGCAATACGGATGCTGACTATCTCAGCCGAGCTCCGTAGTCAGCAAATTGGAGAAATCAGTCAGAGGGACACTTCCCCTCAACCAGGGTTATATCCCCTTTTGGTCTCTGTATCAGGTGTAGTGACAGTTTTCACTTCAGTGATGTTAACGGTAGTGAATCGCCAATGGTTCGGATTGTTATTTTCATTGTTGGAACGTTTGCTTAGTTGTTTGATAAATGTAGTATTATGTATCTCCCTGTGGAATTCTATCGTGGAATGTTTGTATTGGATTTGTCGTACTCTGTCGGTCACAGAGGGTTGGGTTCGGTCCCATTGTTGTGAATTTGCACATGCGTCAAGGTTCAAAGGAGCACTGTATCTCAGAGAAACAGATGCTTTTAGAAGGGGGGTTTGTCACGAGTTTGTCACGAGGCCTACGACGATTGACCCATCTAGGATGGTGGAATTGTTCATTTGGTTGTTGTCGTCGTTATTGTCGTATATCCGTCCCTTAATGTGGCTTGTGGTGTGGTTGCACCTTTGGTGTAGTTCAGCTCAGGTTAGGTTTACTTTCTCTCTCTCTCTCTCTCTAATTCCACTGCCCGTGCAATTCATCCTGCAGGTTCACGGGTGGCTGGTACCTTTCGCTTGAACTGGCTGTCTCTATCGGCCTCTCACCTGTCTTGTAACCTGCCGCACGTGCATCATTCCTCTTAGGCTTGAGGTATGCTCACTGTGACGTAGCGTGGCATGTCGGCTGCCATCGTTGGGGCAGGTTTTCTCTTCACTCGAGCGGAAGATGTCTCTGGGAGCGCCTGCTCCGGTCTTGGTTCTTCACCTTATCGTCGAAGGTACAGTCGGTACCTTCATTTCCTACAGTCGGCCTGTAGGAGAGAGACATCACTTCATCTTTTTCCGCATCTGCGCTGCTGTCCTCTCGACTGGACAGAGGGCAGAGAGAGTCGTTTGACCCGCCTCTTTTGGGTCACCCACGGGTAGCTGGTAAGCATCAGTTTCGTGGTTTATTTGTTGTTGTTGTTTTTTTTGATGTTAGCCGGCTAATTCTTCTCTTTTGCGCAATTTGTTTTTGGTTTTCAAAATTATAAAAGAAATATTGTTTGAGACCACTTTTTCTGGTTAATTCAATCTTTAACCTGGCCAGTCAAAATTATATCTTAAAGTCTTTCTCCTTTTTATGCATTTGGTGATGCGGTAGTCGGCGGGGATGGGAGAGAACCTGGTGATTCAGGGTTGGTACTTGCTTGGTCTCGCTCGTCCGCCCCTGTCACAATTGCCGGTCTCACATTCTTCGGCCACCGTCTGTTTGTGTGTGCAAGGAGAACGAGTTTTATGTTCGCGAGCGTGCGTACGCATGATTAGTCGTTTGGATGCGTGGTTGGAGATTTGTGTTATTTTGAAGTGTTGCTATAAAATGTGGGGATAATTGTGCCATTGAATTATTATTATTTGCAAATGTGGTGGCGGATGTAAAGCCATGGTTACTCTATTAGTTCAGTTCCTAAGGAAGAAAAATGTTAAATGTGAGTGAGAGAAGGATGAAGATAATTTATATTTGTTTTATAGCCTGTTAATTTAATGCAGGCTCTTACCTGCTTCGTATGAGAAGACTTTAACGAACATTCCTGATTTGGTTGGTTTGCTGTGTTATGCTCGGACTGTGTTGAGCTGGTGTTGTTGGTGTGTTTAGTAGACCTCCCCTCGCCCATCATGCGAGTGGCTGTTAGGTTTAACGGCATGGTCAGACTGTACTGACTGCGGGGTTCCAGTGCCCGTCTTTCTACTTTCCTCCCAGTTACCTCTTCCCTCCTCCCGGAGGCTTCACCCGGAGCACGCACTGGTTGGTGCCGCGCACTGGTTGGGACCGCGCACTGGTTGGTGCCGCGCACTGGTTGGGACCACGCACTGGTTGGGGTCACGCACTGGTTGGGGCCACGCACTGGTTGGGACCACGCACTGGTTGAGGCCACGTACTGGTGGAAAAGCCTGTGGACTTGGCTGGACGGTCCTGATCTCCGTCCAGGACCTCCAGCAACAACGCCCCGTCCCCCGAGACGCGCTCTCCACCGTCTGTTTGTGTGTGTCAAGGGTGTCAGCCTTGAACGACTCTCTTCAAGAACCGACCCGGTTTGGAGCACCTAGTGCGACAGGGTGCTCCCAGTGGACTTTGGGGAGGCAGGGGTGTGGGGGCACTACATGACATGAGGAAGGGATGGGTGCTGGAAATGTTTATTTATAATTGTGTATGTCATATGTGTTGAAATGCTTGATTGTGATTGTGCATGTTGTGTATTGAAATGCTTGATTGTGATTGTGCATGTTGTGTGTGTCGGAATGCGTGATTGTGCATGGTGCGTGTGTTGAAATATTTATTTGTGATTGCGTGTGTTGATGTGAATAAATGGGGTGTTGTATCGTAATCTTTCTTGTGTGGGCTCTTGCGAGGCGTGTGAGGTCAGTCATTCCCTTCACCTCCCATCTAGACCGATCCTGTCAGGGCAGACCTCCAGGGGGTCGGTAGTCAAATTGTGCATTTTTTTATATTATCTTATCACAACTATCTTTTGTTGTTGTTGTTGCTGGTATTGTTAGCTATTTCTTATTTATTTCACCGAGTTCATTCTTAATCGCAAGGCTGTTGAGACAACACAGCGTTAATCAGGAGGGAAAAAATGCCGAAGAAAATTGAAAGGCAGTCTAATATTCAAATAATGCACGGAATTGTAGATCAATTTCCACAAATCTGGACAATCTTGTGCAGCATCTTTCATCAAATAAGTACCATGTTTTAGCATTGCAATCTCTAAATGTATTCACTAAGAAACTCCCAATCCTTAAGGGCTACTTTTATCCTCCAATCTACCAATCTGAGGATGAAAAAGGAAAAATCAACACAGCTATTTATATCAAAGATGTTCTGGATTACAGGCAAATTGTACCACCCTTTCCAACAGATACCGAAACATTAATGCCTGTGCAGTCAGAGTAAAATTTAATGAATTGCTGATTTTGAATATAGTTTCTGTGTATCTGCCAACTGGTCCAGACGAACAGAACACGGAGTGGCTACGCTCGATTCAGGATCAGAAAGATAAATGGTTGATAGTGGGCGATTTTAATGCTCATTCTCCCTTTTGGACAAGGAATGCACTGTTGGCAGGTCTATCAATAACCGTTTCGTCGAAAATGTTGTTGATTCTGCTTTATATCTACTCAATAATGGGAGTGTAACTAGAATCCCAGATATATCGAAACATAAGCCATCTGCCATCGATTTGTCACTTATATCACCAGCTATTGCATGCAACTGTGAATGGGATACTGTCAAGGATACATTGGGTAGTGACCATCTTCCCGTTGTTATCAGTTTAAATGACAAACCAGTAAGTCAGGATTCAGTAAAAGATAAAATCCCTAAATATAATTACAGAAATGCGGATTGGGACAAATTTGAAAGATTGTTGTCAGTGCATAACATTGAAGAACTTCAGCCGGATAACATAGATAGTGTTTATGCAAAATTTACTGAGATAATTTTGTACGCAGCTGATTCTTCAATACCGAAGTGCAATCAAATGAAAGATAATAAATATTCAGGAAATGTTTGGTGGAACGATGCTTGCGCAGAGGCTAAACAATTGAAGAAAGAAGCCTTTAATGAATATCTCAAAGACAAAAAGAATGAAGAAAAACACAAAAATATGAAGAAGGCAAAAATACATAGCAATAGAGTAAACGAACAGGCCAAACGGCAGTATTGGTCTAACTTTTGTAAAAATGAAGTTTCTGATCATGCAGATCTTCAGAAGGTTTGGAAAAAAGTGAAGGATATGAAAAATGGAGTATGCCTTCCAGAATATCCAGTACATGTAAAAAATGAAGAATTTCCTTCTATATCTCACAAAAGGCCGAAGCTTTCTCAGAAATGTTTGCAATGACGAGTTGCAAAGAGGGCTTGTCAGAAAAGGATAGAGTTTTTCGAGAGAAAGAATCTTCCAGTGAAATATACAATGATCCAATAGAAGATAACAGCCATTTTATCAATGCCCCAATCACCTTAAAAGAAATGAAGGATGTCATTTTCTCCAATGGAAATAAAAGAACTTCAGTAGGCCCTGATGGAATATCAAATGAATTAATCAAACATTTACCTGCTAATTTTGTTAACTTTCTTCACCAATTCATACAAAGATGTTGGTCGTCTGGAAATATTCCATTAATATGGAAACAATCTATTATTGTTCCCATACACAAGCTTGGTAAACCAAAATCAGACATAAACAGTTATCGGCCTATTGCTCTGACGTCACATACGGGAAACTGATGGAAAAAATATTTTAAATCGTCTCCTACACTACTGCGAAAAGAACAATGTAGAAAGAAACTCGTGGAGAGCGTGGCAGCAGAGAGTCCTCAGAAGAGAAGCCCCCTTCAAGCAAGTGTTTCGGCCCTTATCTCCTGACACTCTAGGGGGGTTGGGCCACACCCGGTTCATGACTCCGGATGTCCCTCTGCTGCCCCTTTTTTTTTTGTTTCCCATCTTGGGACGAGCCATGGCTGGGATTCGAACCCATGACCCTCTGGAGATGCTCATTTTCCACTTATGACTCGCGCTTTAACCACTGAGCCACAGGGACACCTGATATTTGTAGGGAAATTAAGCCTTATGAAGTTCACTTTTGTTCCTCCTTGACCAGATCCAGCTTGAACACCTCTCTGCCGCTCTGCCATTGCTTTCAGGGCTCTGGTTTTTTTCCTTCCCTGCAACTGAGAGCTGTTTCATGAGGCTGTATGCAGACGTTCCTACAAATCCCCTAGCTCCAATTTCTGCAGTGAGGACTTTGACCTGATAGCCTTCTCTCCTCAGGCTGTTTGCCAGATCAGCATACTTTTCAGTCTTGTAGATTTGAGCTGCCTCCATTCTGTTTTCATATGGCACCGTGAGCTCGATCATGATCAGCTGCTTGGTTGACTTAGAGTGGACTACTATGTCTGGTCTCATGCCACTCTTGCTGATGATTTCTGGGTGACTCTTCCATTCTGGGAGGTCTGCAGTGCACTCCCAGTCATCTGCCCCGTCCAACAGACTCTGCCTGCATGTTTCGAGTGGCACTGTTGTTCTTGGCCATGATTTGCTGCCTCCTGCCGTGAAGAATGCTGCGGGTGCTTTTGGAGTCCTGATTCTCCCTTTTGTGGTGTTGGTACTAGCCCAGACTACTTGTACAATCTCCAATACATCAAGCAGGTTTTCGTAAGGGCAGATCAACCATCGATCACCTTACCAAATTAACAACCCAAATTAAACATCAGTTTGCTAGAAGGAAAAATGTCCTGGCTACTTTCTTTGATATCAAAAAGCGTACGATCAAGTATGGCACTCTAGACTACTTTATAAATTAAAATCCATTGGCTTATCAGGTTGCATGTATAATTATTTCAAGACTTTTCTAGCAGATAGATCAATTCAGACCAGAATAGGACACACTTACTCAAAATTAAAACCACTTCATATGGGAATTCCACAAGGATCAGTAGTAGCACCAATACTTTTCAATATTTTAACACATGACCTACCATCATCTGTGTCTAATCATATTGAATTGGTTCAATATGCTGATGATATCTGCATATGGAAGAAAGTGACTATGAAAAAACGCACTCCAATGAGATCGCTAAATTACACTAAAAAATTGTATCAAAGAGAACTTGATAATATAAATGGTTTTATGATTCAAAATGGTTTAACTTTGTCTCCAGAGAAATCACATAATGATGCTTTTTGACTCTGGTTACGATCGCAGAGATTTGCCTTCTTTCAATCTAGAAGGGTCAGTTATCAATTATGCACAGTCTGTTAAATTTTTAGGAGTAATCCTTGCATCAAAATTGTCATGGAAAGAGCATTTAGAACACGTAATGATGAAGCTAAAAAGAGTCTGAACTTCCTAAAAATTGTCAGCAAACAACAGTGGGGACAAGACATTTCCACTCTTATACATCTAGTAACAGCACTTATTCGTTCAAAATTAACATATGCCCAAGAGGTATTCTTCTCTGCCCCAAAATACCTTTTTAAAAAAATGCAAAGTATAGACAGTAAAGCCTATAAACTTGCGATTGGAGTTCCAGTATATACATCTTCATTAAAAACATATGCTGAAATTGGTATATTACCTTTTGAAGAAAATATGAAACTTGCATCATCTAAATATGTCCTAAGGAGTACATCAGTTCCAAATTCAAATTATGATGAAGTGTGCGTAAAATCAGACACGGATTTTCCCAAAAGAGCAAAGTCGGTTGCCTCTTTAGAAACAATAGGCACTTTCACTTATGACATTTTTCAAGAGTCAGGAATCAATAAGAAAGATATATCATCTCGTGTACTGTTCACTGCAGTCCCTAAATGGGAACTACTATCAGCCTATTTCGATACTAATTATACAAATATAAAGAAAAATGATGGTCCCACTTTATCTGCTTCTGTAAAAGCTCATATTTTTTAGCACTACCCGGACCATCTAAAAAATTTACACTGATGGCTCTAAGCTAGATAATGACATGGTTGGAGCTGCATTTGTAATCCCAGCTTTAAAAGCAGAAAAGGCTTACCATCTTGGAAAACATTTTTCAATATTTACAGCAGAACTTATTGCTATTTTGATGGGTTTGAATTTTTCTGCTTGATCTTCCTTTTAGTCTAGTTCAGGTATTATTTTTGGTTGATTCTAAATCTGTTTTAGACGCGCTACAGTCTTATAATCTAAAAGTAAGAGGTGATATTATTGCAGAAATTTGTCATACAATCCATTATTTGTCACTGCGCGGAACTAGCATCTCATTCTCTTGGGTTCCATCACATTGTAATATTTTTGGTAATGAATGGGCGGACAGAACAGCTAAAAGGGGTGCAATGAACATTAAAAATTCTGTATGTGTTAAAATTCCTTTATCTTTATCTGAAAGTTATTCCTTAATAACGAAAACTTGTTGGAATCATGTGAAGGAACTATTAGGAGGTTCTTTTGTAAATTTCACTGAAAAGAGGAATATTTTCAAAGTCAAACATATGCATTCCTGCAATGGTGAGCTCATGTGTGAAAACCGAACACTGTCATCCCTGGTCTACAGATTCAGACTGAATGCTCTCAGATGTAAATTCAACAGTCATGTTAAGTGCGTCTGCGGTGAGGAAATAACACCTGTCCATGTTATTCTACACTGTCAGCATTTGAAATCATTTTTACCCCCTTCGATTTGTGATTCAACGGTTTCAGATTCATCTTTTAAGAATATTTTATTGAACGATTTGCTTATGCTGGATGTTGTTAAATGCTTAAAACGGAGCCCAGTTGGCTCATTGATTTAATGTTTACAAATGTTTTGAGTATGTTATTGTATGTTATTCTTGTTAAGATTTCATTTTTGAAGGGAAATGGTAGGGAGGTTCAGAGATAGGAAGACGGGAGGGTTTTTTTTTTTTGTTTTTTTTTCCGTCTAATATCACAGCATTGTGAAAAGACGTTAAAGAGAAGAACGAACACACACACACAACACACACACACACACACACACACACACACACACACACACACACACACCACATGTACACACACAGTTCAAGAAATGCAAACTTCTTATCAGAATATTGATAAAATCTTCTGATGCTCAGAATTTTCTGATATTCTTTACTGTGATATTTGGAATTTGATTAGTGACAATCTTCTTAAAAAATATTGAAACAACATCAAAGACAAGAAAAGCGTTGGCTTAATATATTCGTGATCCCATACATATAATCTGTCCGACAATCAATGATTTTTTTCCCCCATGCATATCGATTGTTTCTTATTTCATTAAAAAAAACGAACAAACAAACAAAAAAAAACAAACTCTTGCACATATACATTTACAAGCCCCCCCCCCCCCCCCCCCCCACTTCCCCAGCTCCCCCCGACCTTGTAACATTGTGCCCCACCCAACCCCCTCCTCCATCGCCCCTCACCCATCCCTTTCTCATCAACATTTGAATATATAACAATGCATCCACCCTCATAATTTTCACCTTTTCACGCACGCAAACGCACGTTCCTAATCACTGTCACAAGCACACATGCACGCACACGCACACACACGCACACACACACACACACACACACACACACACACACACACACACACACACATGCATAAGCATATGCGTGCACACATACATACATGCGCGAGTGCACACACACACACACACACACAAACATACACGCGCGCGCGCGCGCGCGCACGCACACACAACACACACACACACACACACACACACACACACACACACACACACAGCAAAACGGTCACAGGGGAAAAGTCACTGACATGGACAGTGAGACAGCTGCGACAGACACAGATCGGACATTTCCCTGACATCTTCCAAGCCGAGATATGTCATGTTTAAGTAGTTCCTAAAGTACACAGTTTCCAACACCATACACAGCCAGACTTATGAGGGGTGGCTTACCCGACAAGTCTTGATCACAGGTCAGGGAAAGAAAGAATGATGGAAGAGTGGCGCGGCTGAAGATAAAACAACTTGGGAAAAAATGAGAGTTCCTAAAGTAGTAAGTAGTTTCAATTGCCGGTTTATTTTATGAATCATTTGAAACAGAAAAAAAAAGAAAAGACAGAAATTAAAACGGTTTAGTGTTTTATATGCCTGTCATGGTCGTCAATAAACCATTGATTGGATGTTGTACGTGTGTGCTTGTGTGTGTGTGTGTGTGTGTGTGTGTGTGTGTGTGTGTGTGTGTGTGTGTGTGCTTGTGTGTGTGCGTGTGCCTCTCTGTGTGTGTGTGTGTGTGTGTGTGTGTGTGTGTGTGTGTGTGTGGTGTGTGTGTGTGTGTGTGTGTGTTAGAGAAGGAGAGAGAGGTTATGGTGGTATAGTTTGTTTTTAGATGCCTTTCACGGTCATTTATGAAGGAATGATTCGGATGTGAAGAGTAAGAGAAAGACAGGGAGTGACAAAGAGAGAGAGAGAGAGAGAGAGAGAGAGAGAGAGAGAGAGAGAGTGATATGATTATTGCCCCCACTGCTATTATCACTATTAACACTACTACTGCTGCTGTTGCTGATATCATAATAATAATAATGAATACTTATATAGCGCCTATTCTCGGCTAGAGGCCAAGCTCTAAGCGCTTTACAATCCACACTCGTTACACAACGGGCTGCCTACCTGGGTAGTGCCGACTGAAGAGCTGCCAGCTGGCGCTTCATTACTACTGCTACTATAAATATGCTGCTGCTACTACTGCTGCTGCTGCTGCTACTACTGCTACTGCTATTACTACTACTATACTTCTACTGCTACTACTATTACTACTACTACTACTTCTACTGCTACTACTACTACAACTACTACCACCACTATTACCACCACCACCACCACCACTTCCGCAGCCGCCACCACTGCTGTTCCAATACACAAGGAGAAGGCGGAATATTCTGAAGGTGTGCTATGAATGCGCTGCTCATATTTCAGATCTAAATGGAGAATTGAAAGAGAAAGAGGGAAACACGAGGCAGAGACTACTGCTGCTACTGCCACCACGACTGCAACCACAGCTGCTACTGCTGCTGCTACTGCTACTGCTGCTATACTACTTCTGCTGATATCACAACTACTTCAATAGTAGCACTAAGTATGAAGAATTTAATAGACATTGAAGACATAGGCCTATGACTATAGACTGTGTGCTGTAGATCTATAGATCCCGTTTTAGATCTACACGGAGTTGACGGGACCTACACCTGACTTTGTATCCTGTGTCACAGTGACGACTTCATCCAGTGGCTGGCAGCTGCCCGGGCACCGACTGCCCTCAGTCCGTGTGTGGACAGCGTCACTGTACATAGTGGACAACGACCCCACACGTCCCCCTCCGTCCTGGCTGGAGGTCCGCGAAGTCCTTGAACCTCTGCGGTCACCGCCTGCAGTGACCAGACAGGTGGAGGGGACAGGTATGATAAATGGCCACTACATCCCCCGATACAGCGCCCCAGCACTGCCTCCCCCCACAGAGGGACCACCAGTCCGGCAGCTGAGTCACAGGGGTCAGGCAGGTCACAGTGGCGGGTGGCCCTGGGAGTGTGCCCTGTGTGCCGACACCATTGGTCAACTCCTGACCCAGGAACTGCGTGTAGGACAGCCAGGTAGGAACTGTTCTGTCTCATCATCATCATCATCATCATCATCAACATCATCATCGTCGTCATCATCATCCTGGTGATGACAGGAATTTAGATCTAATTCTGTACAATGTACTGACAGAGAAATAGATCTGAATCTCCTCCTCTGATTCACATTTATTTCTTGTACACAGTGAATGGTGGCTGGTTGTCTTTGCGTGTATCTGTCGGTTTGTCTTTCTGTCTGTCAGTCTGTCTGTCTGTATGTCTGTCAGCGTGTATGTTTGTTTATCTGCCTGTTTGTCTTTCTGTCTGTTTGCCTGTCTGGCTGGCTGTCTGTCTGTCTGTTTGTCGTCTGTCTGTCTGTCTGTCAGTGTGTCTGTGTGCATCAGACCAGCCAGGGGTGGAGGTGTACAGTGACGTCATGTCATCATGATCATGCTGTTTTCAGGTGCCCCCCAGTACAGGGACACCTGGGTTCTCTGTGATTACCTTCGTGATACACGTGATGCTGACGTCCTGGTACGTCGTCTGAGAGGTCGTCACGGTGTATGCGTCAGGGCGGTGTCACGTCCCCCCAGTGAGAGTGATGCACGGGACCTGGCCCTGGCCCTCACTGACCAGGTCATCGTCACAGACATGGACAATGTCCAGGGGATGGAGAGGGCTGTGGTCATAGCGCGGGGAAAGGGTGGTTGTGTCCATCTGTCACACTCCAGGTCCACCAGTTTTCTGTGTGTCATTGACTGACACCACCACAGGGACAGCCTGTCACCGTGATGTCAACCGCCACACCTCGTCACCAACGGCTTCATGCTGAAGTGAGAGTCCAAGAAAGCTGGCCACACGTATCGCCATGTTGTCCCTTTCCCGCAGTGTGGACGGTGTCGGTGTTTGGATGTTCTCTCCTACCTGTGTTGGGGAAGCTTTTTACTTCAATGCGGGGACATCAAGAGCAACCTGGACCCAGTCCTCTCCCAGGCAGGGATACCACGAGGCAGACTTGGTTCAGCAGTGTCGGGTTCCCACTGGGTTGTTGTGGACAAATCTGTGATCCTCGTTTTTTTCCACATCATCGAGTTCGGAGCCGACACTGAGCGAAATCATGGCTAGGAATTGTGTCTTCCATGAGTAATGAACGCCAAGCGGAGGAGCTCAGGAAGAGGTCCACGATCTGCGTGATTTCTACGTGTCTGTCCAGACTGAAGTGTGAACCTTGACGGATGAACTGTCGAGCTCGTAACCAGAACCAAGACCTGAAGAAACCAAACAGCGACTTGTGTGCAAAAGCTTGACGAATGTGATCCAGAATGGAGACTTGGAGGGCCGCTCCAGGCGCAACAACCTTATTTTTCATGGTGTACCCAGGATGACAAGGAAACGAGTGCAGACTGTGAAGGTTTACTTCGTGACCTGTTTACAGACAAACTGCAACTGACCGACGACGTGGAGCTCAGTAGGGCGACCGGCTGAACAACAACATGACCTCCTACATTGCCTTTGTGTTGTCTACAACTGACCGACGACGTGGAGCTCAGTAGGGCGCACCGGTGAACAACAGACATGACAGTCCTGGCATTGCCCGCTGTGTTTTCTACAAACAAAAATGAGAATTCTGCAAAGTAAAGGGAAGCTTCAAGGGTCCAGTGTGTTTATAGAGGAAGACTTCTCCCGTCGTGTGAGAGACATTAGAAAGAGACTGTCTCCACATCCAAACGAGCCAGGCAGACGGCAAGAGAGCGACCATGGTCTTCAACCATCTGTTGACGACGGGAAAAGTATACCGTGGATGGTGAAGACAGACTGATAAAGATGAAATAGGGTGTCAGCCGGTCCCTTTATTCACCGGTACGTGAGGGAGTTTTTGTGGGACTCACAGGAAACCCGTACACCGAGTCATCGCTGGCGACCAGTGTAACTGACAGTGCCAGTGCACGTGATTTGGTAGATGTGTCCGTGAACTGTGTGGAGAGTGGAGAGGACAGTTTGTATGGTGAACTGTGTGAGAGTGAGAGGGACAGTTTGATGGTGAACTGAGGGGAGAGTGGAGAGGACAGTTTGTGCGATGAACTGTGTGGAGAGTGGAGGGGACAGTTTGTGCGGTGAACTGTGTGGGAGAATGGAGGGACAGTTTGTGCGATGAACTGTGTGGAGAGTGGAGGGACAGTTTGTATGGTGAACTGTGTGGAGAGTGGAGGGACAGTTTGTGCGATGAACTGTGTGGAGAGTGGAGAGGAAAAGTTTGTATGGTGAACTGTGTGGAGAGTGGAGGGGACAGTTTGTGCGATGAACTGTGTGGAGAGTGGAGGGACAGTTTGTATGGTGAACTGAGGAGAGTGGAGAGGACAGTTTGTGCGATGAACTGTGTGGAGAGTTGAGGGGGCAGTTTGTGCAGTGAACTGTGTGGAGAATGGAGGGGACAGTTTGTATGGTGAACTGTGTGAGAGTCGAGAGGACAGTTTGTGCGGTGAACTGTGTGGAGAGTGGAGGGGACAGTTTGTGCGAACTGTGTGGAGAGGGAGGGACAATTTATGCGGTGAACTGTGTGGAGAGTGGAGACGACAGTTTGTGTGGTGAACTGTGTGGAGAGTGGAGGGGACAGTTTGTGCGATGAACTGTGTGGAGAGTGGAGGGGACAGTTTGTGCGATGAACTGTGTGGAGAGTGGGGGGGACAGTTTGTGCGGTGAGCTGTGTGGAGAGTGGAGAGGACAGTTTGTGCGATGAACTGTATGGAGAGTGGAGGGACAGTTTGTGCGATGAACTGTGTGGAGAGTGGAGGGGACAGTTTGAATAGTGAACTCTGTGGAGAGTGGAGAGGACAGTTTGTATGGTGAACTGTGTGGAGAGTGGAGGGGACAGTTTGTGCGTGACTGTGTGGAGAGTGGAGGGGACAGTTTGTGCTGTGAACTGTGTGGAGAGTGGAGAGGACAGTTTGTGCGGTGAGCTGTGTGGAGAGTGGAGGGACAGTTTGTGCGATAAACTATGAAGAGAGTGGAGGGGACAGTTTGATGGTGAACTGTGTGGAGAGTGGAGGGACAATTTGTGCAATGAACTGTGTGGAGAGTGGAGAGGACAGTTTGTGCGATGAACTGTGTGGAGAGTGGAGGGGACAGTTTGTGCGATGAACTGTGTGGAGAGTGGAGGGACAGTTTGTGCGATAAACTATGAAGAGAGTGGAGGGGACAGTTTGTTTGGTGAACTGTGTGGGAGAGTGGAAAGGACAGTTTGTGCGATGAACTGTGTGGAGAGTGGAGGGGACAGTTTGTGCGGTGAACTGTGTGGAGAGTGGAGGGACAGTTTGTATGGTGAACTGTGTGGAGAGTGGAGGGGACAGTTTGTGCGATGAACTGTGTGGAGAGTGGAGGATACAGTTTGTATGGTGAACTGTGTGGAAAGTGGAGGGGACAGTTTGTGCGATGAACTTATGGAGAGTGGAGGGACAGTTTGTGCGATGAACTGTGTGGAGAGTGGAGGGACAGTTTTGTGCGATGAACTGTGTGGAGAGTCGAGGGGACAGTTTGTTGCGATGAACTGTGTGGAGAGTTGGAGGGACAGTTTGGTGCGATGAACTATGAAGAGAGTGAGGGACAGTTTGTGCGATGAACTGTGTGGAGATGGAAAGACAGTTTGTGCGATGAACTGTGTGGAGAGTGGAGGGACAGTTTGTATGGTGAACTGTGTGGAGAGTGGAGAGGACAGTTTGTATGGTGACTGTGTGGAGAGTGGAGGGGACAGTTTCTGCTGTGAACTGTGTGGAGAGTGGAGAGGACAGTTTGTATGGTAGCTGTGTGGAGAAGTGGAGGGACAGTTTGTATGGTGAACTGTGTGGAAGGGAGGGACAGTTTGTAAGGTGAGCTGTGTGGAGTGAAGGGGACAGTTTCCTGTGTGAACTGTGTGAGAGTGGAGGGGACAGTTTGTGCATGAACTGTGTGGAGAGTGGAGGGACAGTTTGTGCAGTGAACTGTGTGAAAGTGGAGGGGACAGTTTGTGCGATGAACTGTGGGAGAGTGGAGGGGACAGTTTGTGCGATGAACTATGAAGAGAGTGGAGGGGACAGTTTGTATGGTGAACTGAGTGGAGGGGACAGTTTGTATGGTGAACTGAGTGGAGGGGACAGTTTGTGCGGTGAACTGAGTGGAGGGGACAGTTTGTGCGATGAACTGTGTGGAGAGTGGAGGGGACAGTTTTTGCGATGAACTGTGTGGAGAGTGGAGGCGACAGTTTGTGCAGTGAACTGTGTGGAGAGTGGAGGGGACAGTTTGTATGGTGAACTGTGTGGAGAGTGGAGGGGACAGTTTGTATGGTGAACTGTGTGGAGAGTGGAGGGGACAGTTTGTATGGTGAACTGTGTGGAGAGTGGAGGGACAGTTTGTGGGGTGAACTGTGTGGAGAGTGGAGGGGACAGTTTGTGCGGTGAACTGTGTGGAGAGTGGAGGGGACAGTTTGTGCGGTGAACTGTGTGGATAGTGGAGGGTACAGTTTGTGCGGTGAACTGTGGGGAGAGTGGAGAGGACAGTTTGGGTGCGGTGAACTGTGTGGAGATGGAGGGGACAGTTTGTGCGGTGAACTGTGTGGAGAGTGGAGGGACAGTTTGTATGGTGAACTGTGTGAGAGTGGAGGGACAGTTTGTGCGGTGAACTGTGTGGAGAGTGGAGGGTACAGTTTGTGCGTTGAGATGCATAGGGAGAAAAAGACGTGTGAGCGAGAGCATGACCCAGCTGTTGTAGAAATAAAATATAGAAATACCCAGACCGAGCTTTTGATGATAATGTTTGTGGTGAAACAAAGTCATTTTCTTTCTTATATAGTCATTAAAATGGAATAATTTCAAAATTGTTTGATATGGACTTCATCTCATTTGTCAGCTCGTTCGATTTACATGTCTTGTTGAAAGTTTTGAAGGTGAATTTTCTTCAACCGTCTTTTCCGGCTATACAAGTTTGTGTGTTTCTGCTGTAAAATTCACTACTCAGGGGAGATGATCAGGTGGTGTAATATGTTTGATTAAAAATGAATTTATATCATGTAAACAGGTTGACATTAAGTCAAATGTTTTTGATGCCATTTATCCTTTGCAAGTCATTGTTTGGTTCTGTTAAAGATGTTCTGTATGTATTTTGTTATGTTCCCCCTGAGGGTCCCCATATCATGCTTATTTGACTGTGAAAATGCATATGGCGTTTTCTTGAAGAATATGTCACTGATGCTTGTTGGCTCATGGTGATATGTATATCTTATTGTGGGGGATCTGGATGGTAGGATTTCAATCTGTCTCATCATTGTCAGGAGAACAGCGATAGTGAAGTCAGGAAAACTGCGATAGTGAAGTCAGGAAAACTGCGATTTTGAAGTCAGAAAACTGCGATGTAAGTTTTGAATGGCAGGCTGTCCAGTCACCCACCCAGTGTTGACAGATGCTCTGAAGACAAACCATTGAACAATTACCCAGTGTTTACAGATGCTCTGAAGACAAACCATTGAACAATTACCCAGTGTTGACAGATGCTCTGAAGACAAACCCTTGAACAATTACCCAGTGTTGACAGATGCTCTGAAGACAAACATTGAACAATTACCCAGTGTTGACAGATGCACTGAAGACAAACCATTGAACAATTATGGCAAATTGTTGTGATATGTTCATGCTTTGGATTTATATATTCTAAATGGTAGTGTTTGTGGCGACCTAAGTGGTCGCTACACATATGTGTCAGACAGTGGATGCAGTGTAAACGATTACTTTTGATGTCTCGTGAATTGTGCGCATTTATGTGCGAAGTTTGCGAGCTGAGAGTATGTGAACGGATTGAGTCAGATCATATGCCTGTCAAATTGAACTTAAACTGTTTATGTGATCAAGAAAACAATGTGCCAAACAGATGCAACCGCGTTATTCAAACATTTGTGTGGAGAGCAAAATTTTGCTGATGTATGCTATGGCAATATTTGGCAGATGAATTTCAAGAAAAAATTACGTGGAATGTACGACTCTGTCTTGGCATGTGTGCGTGAAAAATGTGTTTATTCTGATTTTTTACAATTACACGTGAGGTCAAGCAAGGCTGTCCCTTTTTAAACCCACAGTTGTTTTCTTTTTATCAATGAGCTTGCTATAGAACTCTCAAGAAATGGTAAACATGGGATTCAGATTATTCCAGGTTCTGTGGAGATTTTTATGATTTCTGTTTGCTGATGATGTAATTCTGTTGTCTAGTACAGCAATAGGATTGCAAAAAGCAATTGAATGTTTTGAAACAGGGAGCTGATAAACTACAGTTGACAGTAAACCTTGATAAAACCAACATTATTGTGTTTTGTAAGGTGGATATTTAG
>CM031608.1:96525405-96550643 GCA_018398815.1 Conus ventricosus | reverse complement strand
TCTCTCCCCCCCCCCCCCCCCCCCCCCCATTCCTTCTGTCTAATCTCATTTTGGACGTTTCCATTCGTCAGCTGCTACAGAAAACGGGGTTGTATCTCTAACTTTCGAAATAGAAATTTGTTGACATGCTATATATTGTTTCACTGCTCTCTCGATTTGGAATTGTTTACCTTCTCGCATTCCAATGTCCGAGCTAGTGTTATCTTAAACACACACACACACACACATACACACACACACACACACACACACACACACACACACACACAGAGAGAGAGAGAGAGAGAGAGAGAGAGAGAGAGAGAGAGAGAGAGAGAGAGAGAGAGAGAGAGAGTTTTGAAAACGTAATTCTTTAGACAGTATCGCTGTTGGCTTCTCCATTCCTCTAGAGTTGATTTGCTGCCCCGCACGCGCGCGTTTATGTGTGTGTGTGTGTGTGTGTGTGTGTGTGTGTGTGTTGGTGTGTGTGTGTGTGTGTGTATGTGTGTGTGCGTGTGTGGTACGTGCGCCTGCATGTGTGTGTGTGTGTGTGTGTGTGTGTGTGTGTGTGTGTGTGTGTGTGTGTGTGTGTGTGTGTGTGTATGTGTGTGTGTGTGTGTGTGTGTGTGTGTGTGTGTGTGTGTCTGTGTGTCTGTGTGTCTGTGTGTGTGTGTGTGTGTGTGTTTGTGTGTTTGTGTACGCGCGCCAGCGTGTGTGTGTGTGTGTGTGTGTGTGTGTGTGTGTGTGTGTGTGTGTGTGTGTGTGTGTGTGTGTGTGTGTGTGTGTGCGTGCGCGCGCGTTTATGTGTTTGCGTGTGTGCGTATGCGTGTGTGTGTGCGTGTCTTTAACGGTGAACACAAAGCATGACTATCAAGATAATCAGCGGAGGTAACTTCTTTTCTGACAGAGCACAGACCCTAACATTTTTTATCACTTGATCTCTGGGCATACCAATTGTCAGGATGATTACTGCAGAGAACTCTTGTCAAAATGATCAATGTATGTAAACCTCCTGTCAGAATGACCAATGTATGTAAACCTCTGGTCAGAATAATCAATGCATGTAAATCTCTTGTCAGAATGAATGATCGATGTATGTAAACCTCTGGTCAGAATGATCAATGTATGTAAACCTCTTGTCAGAATGATCAATGTATGTAAACCTCTTATCAGAGTCATCACCGAGCGTGTTTCTTTATGAAATTTACCACTGTGAGCAACCTTTTGCATGCAGTCAACACTGGGTATCTCTGTTGTTGCTTTTGTTGTTGTTAGTGTTCTTGTTTGTGTTGTTGTTGTTTTTTACCTCAGGGCAAAACTCATCAGTAAAGATATCACCGGCATAACGCTTTTCTTTCTTTCTTTCTTTGTTTTGTTTCTGTCCTATCCGAGTGCCACCTCAGTTGCATATCACACATGCCGCTCATTCCGACCCCCCGACCCCTCTCCACCTCCCCCTTCCACAGCCACAGCCCAGCCCGGCTCCGCCCTGGCACCGGCAATCCACAGGGAGCAGTCAATGTCAAGTCGTCAAGACGCAACCCACCAGAGGAGACACTGCACTGCTGCCGAGTCACTTCGGTGGTGTTCAGCGGCGCCCGTTCTGATCTAACATACGCAGGACACCACCTACTAAGCCCCCTACTGACGACAATAATTGCTTAGTCGTGGAGCTGGCGTGAGCGAGCTCTCCCTCCGGAGGGCTCCACCACGTCCGTCCAACGACAGCCCCCATGAACTTGCCACCGGAGTAAATCGTGTCATGCCAATGCCTGAGCCATTTTCTTTATCAGTGCGATCACCGGGAACAGTGGGTTTTTTCTTCGTTGTTGTTGTTGTTGTTGTTGTTGTTGTTGTCAAAACGATCATTGAGTGTCTGTTGTAAGAATGCAGTTCTATTGTCAGAGATATCATTGGACGAAACTGATTTGCAGATTGATGATTGGGTGTGATTCGTTGTCACTGTGATGCCGCGTATTTGTTAAGAGTATAATTGTTCCTAACACTGTCGTTAGATAGATTGCTGGGCATACTCCCTCCATCAAAATGGTTATAGCACTTAATCTGTGGTTATAGGGAGTTATTCTGGTCAGAGACCATATCTGGGTCTGACTCCCTCGTCCCACAGATCACTGGGTGTAACGCGTGTCTTGGAGTCATCAGGAAGGGTAAATTTTGTCATTGAGTGTAATTCTACTCTCTGAGCAATAGAATTGTTCTAGTGGAAAAATCAGACGATAACACCTGGCGGAAACCCCCGTTGTCTTCTTTCCCTTTAAGGGTCAAGCAAATAGATCTTGAGAGTCAAATGTTTGTTTTGGAGCGCACGCCAAGATAACGATGAGGATATCGACTGTCTTCATTAAAGGCCCACTGTTTCTCACTGTTTCTGGCATTTCCTCTCTCTCTCTCTCTCTGTCTCTGTCTCTCTCTCTCTCTCTCTCTCTCTCTGTGTCTCTCTCTGTCTGTCTGTCTCTCTCTCTCTCTGTCTCTCTCTCTCTCTCTCTCTGTCTCTCTCTCTGTCTGTCTGTCTGTCTGTCTCTCTCTGATTGAACTGTTAATCTGATGGATGGGGCAAAATTGCCCTTGAGGTGCCCTTTTTCGGCACCTGTCCCATGAAAACAGCGGATCACTCTCGCTGAACGCAGAGATCTAACACAGATTACCTCCCTTGCAGATTTCCGCACAAAGTCTATTACAGCGAGTAATTCTTTTGCCCGCTTATTTACGAGGGTATACAAAGCGTATCTGTTCAAATTTACGTTTTTATTTGCGAAGTTCAAAGTTTTCTTCTAAGACACGTTCAGCCCTGTAGCACTTTGCTTCACAACAGGATGCAGACACGTTCAATTGACTGGGTGCCAGGAAATAATTAACCTGGAAATGAATCCCTCGTCTTTGTTTTGTTTCTTTTACCCATCCTCAGACGAGCATGTCTGTGTTCTCCACATCAAACGGCAATGGCGTATTACTTAAAATTCTCAACTGCTGCGCAGCTGTTAAGTAAACGGAACAAACCAGAGGGGGGCCGTGCAACAAATATTTCTTGTTACACCCAGTACACGTATATCGCTTGTTTGCTCTGCCTCCGTTAATTCATTCGCCACGTATTTCTTTCTCGTTCTTTTCTCTCTTCCTTCTCTTACCTTACTTTCCTCTTTTCTTCCTTTCTTTTTGTTTCTTTCTTTGTATCTCTCTATTAAGATTCATGTTGGAAATTTAATGGCCGGATTTGCTGAAATAAAACATCCTTCTTTCTTCTGTCTCTTTCTGTCTTTTTCCTTCGTTCTTTCTTTCTTTGTTTCTTCCTACTGTCATTCCTTCTCCTTACTTTCTAAGTGTTTTCCTTGTGTCTCTCTTTCATTTTCTCTCTGTCTCCTTTCTCATTCCCTGCGCGCGCGTGCGTATGCGTGCGTGCGTGCGTGCGTGCGTACGTGCGTGCGTGCGTGTGTGCGTGTGTGTGTGTGTGTGCGTGCGTGCGCGCGTATGTGTGTGTGAGTTGTGTGTGTGTGTGTATGTGTGTGTGTGTGTGTGTGTGTGTGTGTGTGTGTGGTGTGTGTGTGTGTGTGTGTGTGTGTGAGTTTCTCTGTGTGTGTGTGTGTGTGTGTGTGTGTGTGTGGTGTGTGTGTGTGTGTGTGTGTGTGTGTGTGCCAAAGATTTCAGTCAAAACGTCTTTACTATTTCTAACTGTGATGCTGAGAGCTTCTTCAGGACCATATGTTTGTTCTTCAGCCTGAAATAGATGACGATCTCCATTATATCCTGAAATATGATTCATTTCATTTTCGATTTTGTTTTGATTTAATTGAGGTTATTTTTATTTGTTTCTGTCCGTCTGTGTGTTTGTCTTTTGATCTCCCTTGCATCTTAGGGTGGATCCTCAAGCGTAGGCTCAAAGATTGTCCCCAGTCTTGATTGTGCCAGTCTTGAATAAAATTTACTCTGTGTTAGATTTTCTTATGGGAGCAAAAAGTCCTCGAAATACTGCAGTGTTGTAAGCTTATCAGGTGGTAAAAATGTAAAAATCCTGTTCGGAAAAAAGATAGCAAATGAATGAGAGTGATAAAAAATGGTTAAATTCCAGATCAATCCGGAATGGCTTCACCCTATTTTGATATGCAGAGGGTGGGGCTAAGGAAGCTATGTTGAAAGTTATATGTAGACGATGGCACTATCTAAAAGAGTTCCTGGAATGCTGCAGAGGTCGTAGCATTATCATGCAGTTGAAAACCTGTTCGCAAACAGATGAGAATTGAATGAGACTGACAAGAATCTTACATTGCAAATCAACCCGAAATTAGTTACTACGTTTTAATACGCAGAGGGTGGGGTTAGGGGACGCCATGTTAAAAGTTGTTCGAAAGCGACTGTGTGAACTAAGACATATCCAAGCATAGCGTAGATGCTGAAGCATTATATACGGCCGATAGTCAGTTGGGAAATCGGCAGAAATCGAAAGAGAGCGACTCTAAAATGGTTACGAATTCGAATTGATTGGCGGTGTCTGACTACACTTTGATACTTAAAGGGCAGGTGTAGTTGAAGCTACGTGAAAAAAATATGCGAACACGATCACACTATGTGAAATAGTTCCTGACATACTGGAAACTCTGTATCATTATTGTATAACAGAAATTCTATTCGGAAATGAATATAAAACGAACGAGAGAGATTACAAAAGGTTTAAATTCCAGATCAATCCTATATGACCGACCCTGTTTTGAAGGTAGAATTAGGAGTAGTTATGTCAACAGTTAGGCGAATGCGATCACACGGTCAATGATATATCAAAGCATAGTAGAGATGCTACAGCATTTATTTATGTGTGGCAGAAATCTGTTAATAAATTAACAGGAATTGAAACAGGGTGATTCTGAAACGCCTAAAAATCGGCTACGTTTCGATACGTACAGGGTAGGGATAGCCGAAACTATATGATGAGTTATGCAAACGATATTGCACTATTTGAATTAGTCTTTCTCTCTCTCTCTCTCTCCATACACAGATGTGTGCCTCTCCTCCCCCCCCCCCCCCATCTCTCTCTCTCCCCCTATACATATATGTGCTCTCTCTCTCTTCTCTCTCTCTCTCTCTCTCTCTCTCTTTCTCTCTCCTCCCCCCCCCCCCCCCTTACACCAATGTGCTCGCTCTCTCTCATACACAGATGTGTGCGCGCGCGCGCGCGTGCGTGCGTGTGTGTGTGTGTGTGTGTGTGGTGTGTGTGTGTGTGTGTGTGTGTGTGTGTGTGTGTGTGTGTGGACTGTAACAGGCTCTGTGGACCAGCCAGCACGGTCGACATCCCCACAGCTGGCCAACCACGCAAGGTGCTGAGGACCTTCGGAGAGGCTGTGGCCGAAACTGCCCTGCGCTTCTCCTCCCTCGTCCTCACGCTCCAGCAGGTGGCTCTGCTCAACATGCAGCCAGAGCCACAATACCTGTACCTGCAGGGTCCGCCAGGCTGCGGCAAAACCGTCGTCCTGGTTCTGAAGGCCCTGCAGTGGGCGAGGCAAGGGAGGCAAGTGGTCGTTGTTAGTCAGTCTGACAATGCATCAGTAACCATTTTATTGCAGAAACAGCTGCGCACAATGCTGGGGACAGCAGCAGCACCACCACCGGCTGGAAGCATTCACCGTCACATCTGTGACCTCAGTGACATCAGTAATGATGCTTCCCGTCTGGTGAAGCTGCTCGGTGCTGGTCCTAATCCTGATGCCTTCATCCTCTTTGATGAGGCTCCTACCAGCAGGTCAGTTTTTGACTTAGGTCACATGTGTGTGTGTGTGTGTGTGTGTGTGTGTGTGTGTGTGTGTGTGTGTGTGTGTGTGTGTGTGTGTGTGACAAAACAGCTATTACAGGATGTCCCCACCCATCACCCCTCCGCCCCACCTCCCGCCCGTTCCCACCTCATCCCAGCTGGTCCAGATGAACACAAATAGACAACACACCAGTCAAATATAGAATCTGTTCTCTTTGTTCGAGATATCATATCCCTCTTTATTTGAGCACGTTCAACGACTCGCGAAAATAAAAAAACAAAAACAAAAAACAAATGAATAAATTAACACATTAATAAGCAAATAGATAAACGAATGAAAAAGGAAAATAGATTCATGAATAAATAAATGAACACATCGATAAACAAATGAAGAATAAGTAAAATAAGTCAAATGAATAAATAAATAAATGGTGCAGGGAAGGAACTGATAAAAAAGTAAATAAAGGAATGAATGAATTGATCAATTGATTGATATCAAGATGCATGCCGAACAAGCAACGGAATGTGAAAAAAATTAAAAGAGAGATAACCACAGATTTCGCTCATAATACAGGTAGCGAACAGTTATTTCCCCTGCTTCACCAGATTACCTCTGTTTTCAGCTTGTGTGTTGTTATTCACGCGCAGTTCTGTTTAGTGTATCTATGCATAGTACAGTGCACTAAGTAGTTTATGTTGTCTTTTATACTAAAACAGTGTTAATTCATGTCAGTGTTTTATTAGGATTGCAATGTGTTGTCTTGTATTTCAGTGTACTGTATGTTGTCACAAGAAGTTTCTGTGAGCAGAGCTTGGGGCCATTCTCTCCAAGCAAACTGGCAAATTTCTCTGGTTCCCGCCAATTATCATGACAGCATGGATGTAGGGGTTCAGCTTTAGTACAGTTTTTGCCCCCACCACCCGATCCGCCATCTCCGAAAAATAAGGAAAAAAAATCAACATTTGAGACCCAAAAATGTTGTCTTCAGTCGTTGAATGCAACACACATTCCCATCAATCGACGCGGAATTCACCGATAATTATTTGTCACAAAGTGCATTAAATCTGTAAGATTCAAACGGTAGCGAAAACCCATTCCTCTCATCATCATTTGCATGGATGCACCTTTCCCCCGCATTATCATCTCCGCTTCCTGACCCCCCCCCCCCCCCCCTTTCCCCCTTCTTCCTCCAGTACCGCGCACTCTTCTTTCCCCTCTCCTCCCCACACAGATTCAGAATGAAACACATCACAACTGGTTACAGTGGAGGGTTTCAAGGCTGCACACAAATACACGATGAGCAACTCGCTCCCCTTCTACTCACCATACAGCCCCCCCCCCCCCCCCCCCCCCCCCCCCCCCACACACACACACATGCACATGCGTTTGCTATGTAATATCACTGAAATCTGTGCGAATACAGTGAATAGACTATTCTATTCTAAAACACCATTCTTCAGAGCTTTTTCCAGGAAAACAGGCCCACCCAATTCCGCTCAATGCATTTGTTAATGACATTCCAACTTACGTGCAGACAACGATTCTTCTAATTCGATCACAAACGACGGCACCGAATTTCCATGTCTGTTAGATGCACATGACATAATAGTTCTCTTCATCTGCAAAGCTTGCTTACAAAATAAATGAAACTGTACGTGTACAGCATTGAATGGGGATTTCAGAACCAATTTCACCAAAATATGATCCTGAAATACCTCTTGCATTCAAAGATCGGTCAAATGTCATACAGATAATAATAATAAATAATAATGAATACTTATATAGCGCCTATTCTCGGCTAGAGCCAAGCTCTAAGCGCTTTACAATCAACACTCGTTTACACAACGGGCTGCCTACCTGGTAGTGCCGACTGAAGAGCTGCCAGCTGGCGCTTCATTCAGTCGTTTCCCGTGTCATCCAGTCAGTATCGTTCAATATCGATCACTCATTTTCCTTACTTCCTTCATTCTTTCCATTTCTCACGCAGGGTGCATGCTATGTGTAACGTGTCATCCATACCAACGGCCAAACTGGCCTACTCTTCCGAAAGTTGGTGATGGGATTTTACGTGTGTGCAAGATGTTATGCGTGCGTTCACACACGGAACCTCGGTTTATAGTCTCATTCGAAGATCACAAACCAGCACAAATTTTGCGAGAACATTTTCCGTAAAATGGCACAAGTGCTCAAGAGCATTTTGTAAAGTAAGCAAAGAAAGCACTGCACACCCTGAAATGAACAAGAAAAAGTTCAAAACTGAAATCAGACGTAATGATTCACCTCGGTAATATGCTAATCATACCAGTATCCATTTATTGGAGTTGACACGTGGTTCCCTTCTACTGATCTTGACATGAGCAACGCAGTTCTCGTATTCAAACCCTTTTCTTCCGAGTTTATCTCTAGCACCACCACCACCACCATCACTCCTCTCCTCTCCCCCTTCCTTCTCTACCCCCCCCCCCCCCCATACCCCCCCCCCATTACCCCCCCCCCCGCTGCTCCCACAAACATGCACGCAAACGCACACGAGTCTGCAATTTTAAATGCCTGATTAAGATGCAGTGAGTCTTCCTGCCTCAGTTGAACATGGTTGATGCCCAGTCAGGTTACAAACTGTACGCAGCCGTGTTTCTGGTTACACATAACAAAAGCAAACCACAAATCACACCTCTAACAGGCATCTGAAAGCCTGCTTCAGAAGGTAGAAACATCCGTTCTACATTGCTAGAATGCATCCGAAATGTTCCACATGAAATGGAAATGATTCATATCTAGAGGGAACAAAACATGCAATGAAAAGGAATTGGATTCCAAAAAGACATCTGTTGGACACAACAAAAAGGCGGCACTTTGAGAATGCATTCTTTTAAAGAATTTACTGGAAACTTCCGAATAAAAAGTAAACGCACAGCATTTTGAACGAAGACATGAAGTCAGTAGACATCGCTACAGTGGTCACGATCCACAAACAGAAAAGAATGGGTACATGGACATCACAGATGGAGTGAGAAAAATGGTCAGTAGACATATATTATTCTCTATGATCTGGACATCTACTCCATCAAGATTGACCAGACCCAGACTTGTGCAAACAATGTTCGAGTGACATGCTCTGCTGTGATGCTCTACAAAGCCATGCTGCAAAATATGTCCGTGATTCCATGAACATGAAACGACTGTAATCGCTCCGTATATGGTGCCAGTATAAACTGTCGTTCAAACAAAAACTGTGCTCTCTTTTTGTATGATTTGTGATTAACATGTTGTGTCTATACCTCATGACAATTAAACTCTAAGTTGACAATTAAACTCTAAGTCACACACACACCACACACACACACACACACACACACACACACACACACACACACACACACACACAACGTTAATAAAATAAACTTCTTATGAGAATGTTGATAAAATGTACAGATGCTAGGAATTTTCTGATAGTCTTCATTGTAATATTTGGAATTTGATAAGTGACAATCTTTTTAACAAATTATTGAAACAACAACAAAGACAAGAAAAGCCTTGGTTTGATGCATTTGGGATTCCATACATTTGATATGTCCGACAATCAAATCCTTTTTTTTTTTTCGGTTAAAGCTGAATGCTTTTCAAGCCGAATTCAGTAAAATGGAATATTTGTTTAAGGAGCAATCGGAAACACTCCATAGCTCTTTTTCAATTGTCTCTATTTCATGGAAGATCATCAGCCTCGTTTAATTACATTTTCTTTAATAATCAGAATACTTCAACGGTTCTAAATGTTGTTTGCACTTCCTCTCTTGTTTCATATATTGTTTCAATCACTTTGCTGAAATTCCGCATAGTGTTTATGACTTTTTCCCCGTGTCTTTTTGTGTTTTGTGTTTCGTTTATTCTTTAAGGTAAGCATACTCATTTGTCCTTAAACATTCTTTCACATATACATCAACAAGCGCCCCCCCCTCCCCCCCCGCAACATTGTCCCCCATCCGACCCCCACCTGCTCCACACCCATTCCTCTCAGAGTAAGAGAAAGATAGGGAGTGACAGACACACATAGAAACACACAGACAGATAGACAGACACACAGATAGACGCAGACAAAAAGAGAGACTCGCAGAGAGTCAAGTCTGAAACAGAATGAATACTAAAACACACTGACTGATTATTGCCCCCACTGCTATTATCACTATTAACACCACTACTGCTGCTGTTGCTGATATCATTACTACTGCTACTATTAATACTGCTGCTACTACTACTACTGCTGCTGCTGCTGTTACTACTACTACTGCTGCTGCTGCTGTTACTACTACTACTACTACTACTACTACTACTACTCCTGCTGTTACTATTACTACTACTGCTGCTGCTGCTGCTGCTGCTGCTGTTACTACTACTACTACTGCTGCTGCTGTTACTACTGCTACTACTGCTGCTGTTACTACTACTACTACTGCTGCTGTTGCTGATATCATTACTACTGCTACATTAATACTGCTGTTACTACTACTGCTGTTGCTGCTGTTACTACTACTACTACTACTACTGCTGTTACTACTACTACTACTACTGCTGCTGCTGTTACTACTACTACTACTGCTACTGTTACTACTACTACTACTGCTGCTGCTGCTGCTGTTACTACTACTACTACTACTGCTACTGTTACTACTACTACTACTGCTGCTGGAGCTGCTGCTGCTGCTGCTGCTGTTACTACTACATACTACTACTACTGCTGTTACTACTACTACTACTACTACTGCTGCTGCTGTTACTACTACTACTACTGCTACTGTTACTACTACTTACTACTGCTGCTGGAGCTGCTGCTGCTGCTGTTACTACTACTACTACTACTACTGCTACTGTTACTACTACTACTACTGGACCTGCTGCTGCTGTTGTTACTACTACTACTGCTGCTGTTACTACTACTACTACTGCTGCTGCTGTTACTACTACTACCGCTGCTGCTGTTACTAGTACTACTACTGCTGCTGCTGTTACTACTACTACTACTACTACTACTACTGCTGCTGTTACTACTACTACTACTGCTGCTGCTGTTACTACTACTACCGCTGCTGCTGTTACTAGTACTACTACTGCTGCTGCTGTTACTACTACTACTACTGCTGCTGCTGCTGTTGTTACTACTACTACTGCTGCTGTTACTACTACTACTACTACTACTACTACTACTACTACTACTGCTTCTCTGCTGCTGCTGTTACTACTACTACTACTGCTGCTGTTACTACTACTACTACTACTGCTGCTGTTACTACTACTACTACTGCTGCTGCTGTTACTACTACTACTACTACTACTACTGCTGCTGCTGCTCTTGTTACTACTACTACTGCTGCTGTTACTACTACTAACTACTACTACTACTACTGCTGCTGCTGTTACTACTACTACTACTGCTGCTGTTACTACTACTACTACTGCTGCTGCTGCTGTTACTACTACTGCTGCTGCTGCTGTTGTTGCTACTACTACTGCTGCTGCTGTTGTTACTATTACAACTACTGCTGCTGCTGTTACTACTACTACTACTACTGATGCTGTTACTACTACTACTACTACTGCTGCTGCTGTTACTACTACTACTGCTGCTGCTGCTGTTACTACTACTAACACTGCTGTTACTACTACTACTACTACTGCTGCTGTTGTTACTACCACTACTGCTGCTGCTGCTGTTACTACTACTACTACGACTACTACTGCTACTGCTGCCGTTGTTACTACTACTACTACTGCTGCTGTTACTACTACTACTACTACTATTGCTGCTGTTACTACTACTACTACTGCTGCTGCTCCTGCTGCTGTTACTACTACTGCTGCTGTTACTACTACTGCTGCTGTTACTACTCCTGCTGCTGTTGTTACTACTACTACTACTACTACTGCTGCTGCTGCTGTTACTACTACTACTGCTGCTGCTGCTGCTGTTACTACTACTACTACTACTGCTGCTGCTGCTGTTACTACTACTACCACTACTACTGCTGTTACTACTACTACTGCTGCTGCTGTTACTACTACTACTGCTGCTGCTGCAGTTACTACTACTACTACTACTGCTGCTGCTGTTACTACTACTACTACTACTACTATTGCTGCTGTTACTGCTACTACTACTGCTGCTGCTCCTGCTGCTGTTACTACTACTGCTGCTGTTACTACTCCTGCTGCTGTTGTTACTACTACTACTACTACTACTGCTGCTGTTACTACTACTACTACTGCTGCTGCTGTTACTACTACTACTGCTGCTGCTGTTACTACTACTACCACTACTACTGCTGCTGCTGTTACTACTACTACTGCTGCTGCTGTTACTACTACTACTGCTGCTGCTACAGTTACTACTACTACACTACTACTACTGCTGTTACTACTACTACTGCTGCTGCTGCTGCTGTTACTACTACTACTACTACTGCTGCTGCTGTTACTACTACTACTAAATGCTGCTGCTGCTACTACTATTACTACTGCTTCTGCTACTAATACTACTACTACCACCACTATTACTACTACCACCACCACAACCACCACCACCACCGCCGCCGCCGCCGCCGCCACCGCTGCTGTTCCAATACACAAGAAGGCGGAATATTGTGAAGGTGTGCTATGAATGCGCTGCTCACATTTCAGATCTAAATGGAGAATTGAAAGAGAAGCACGAGGCAGAGACTACTGCATCTACTGCCACCACTACTGCTACCACAGCTGCTGCTGTTGGTGCTACGAGGGTTGTTCAATTTAGGATGACACTAGGCTTGCCGTTTGGAAACGAAGCACCGCACAGAAAAATGTTTATACCAAACACAACTTTAAAGTTTACCTGATTAGAATTGCAGAAAATAAAGTTGACGTCATGACGCAACTCGGAGTATGACGTAATTACAACTGTGTTTCAAACAGCTGAGCCTGAAAAAATGGACGTCACCAATGAGCAATTTCGTTTCTACACTTTCACAAGGCTACAACTTGGTGACGATTGTAGGAGGATACACGCAGATTGCAAGCTGTTTACGGAACGGATTGTGTGTCTTACCGCACAGTTTGCAGATGGGTCAAACAATTAAGAGCAGGTAGGGCGCCATCTGATTGGGGTAATCGTGCAGAGCGAGCTTTACCAGCTCGGAACGAACAAAACATTGCATTTGTGAAAAGACTGATAGAGGAGGATCCACATTCGACTGTGCGGGAATTAAGCGAGGCATGTGAGCTTTCAATTGGCACCATTAACAACATTCTGCACAAAGACCTTCACATGAGAAAACTGGCTGCAAGATGGGTGCCACATCTCTTAAGCGATGATCAGAAGCAGCAGCGGGTGGCATGTTCATGCAAACTGCTCGACGAGTTTGAGCCCAATGGGCCAAAACGACTGTGTGACTTAGTGACGGGAGACGAGAGTTGGCTGACATTCTACGGCATCCCCAACAAACGCTGCAACCGCATGTGGGTTGGCCCTGACGGAGACCGACCAGTTGTTCTTCGCCCAGGATTCCAGAGTCGCAAGCGAATGTTTTCTATTTTTTTCAACACGCAAGGCCTTGTGGCAATTGACATTTTGCCTGAGAAATCAACAATCACTGCCTCCTACTATACCCAAGTTGTGCTCCCAAAAGTTGTAGGAAAAATCCATGAGCAGCGCCCAACCGTCAGCACCCAGAGGACCCTTCTTCTGCATGACAATGCCAGTGTCCATAAGGCGAAGGTCACCACGACCTTCCTGAGCGAGCAAGGAATCCAAGTTTTTGGACCACCCACCCTACAGCCCCGACTTGGCCCCATGCGACTTCTGGCTGTTCCCTGCTCTGAAGGAAAAGCTCGCTGGGCGTAAGTTTGACCGGGTACAAGACCTCGCCAAAGCCGTAAGATCAGAGTTGTCCGGTCTGCCTAAAACCGACTACCAGAGGGCGCTTGAGAATTGGCGTAGGAGGCTTGAAATTTGCATTCGAGCCAACGGAGAATACTTCGAGGGGATGTAAAAGTTTCAAGTTGCTGAGATGAGAGGTACGTTTTTTAAGGGGGTGGTGACATCTTAAATTGAACAACCCTCGTACTGCTACTGCTGCTATACTATTTCTGCTGATATTTCAACTACTTCAGTAGTAGCACTAAGTATGAAGAAGTTAATAGACATTGAAGACATGTGACTATAGACTGTGTGCTGTAGATCTATAGATCCCGTTTTAGATCTACACGGAATTTACGGGACCTACACCTGACGGGTGCACCTCGATAGCTCCCGACACCAATAGATCCCTAACCCTAACCCTTTGCGGGGATCTACCGATGCGGGGATCTATCGGTGCGGGGATCTATCGATTCGGTGCGGGGATCAATCGGTGCGGGATCTATCGGGATGACCCCCACCTGACTTTGTATCCTGTGTCACAGTGACGATTTCATCCAGTGGCTGACAGCTGTCCGGCACCGACTGCCCTCAGTCCGTGTGTGGGCAGCGTCACTGTACAGAGTGGACAACGACCCAACACGTCCCCCTCCGTCCTGGGTGGAGATCCGCGAAGTCACTGAACCTCTTCGGTCATCGCCTGCAGTGACCAGCCAGCTGGAGGGGACAGGTGAGATAGATGGCCACGTCATCCCCCTGTACAGCGCCCCAGCACTGCCTCCCCCCACAGAGGGACCCCAGTTCGGCAGCTGAGTCACAGGGGTCAGGCAGGTCACAGTGGGAGGTGGCCCTGGCGGTGTGCCGTGTGTGCCGACAACATTGGTCACCTCCTGACCAATGAACTACGTGTGGGACAGTCAGGTAGGAACTGTTCTGTCTCATCATCATCATCATACTGGTGATGACGGGAATTTAGATCTAATTCTGTACAATGTACAAGTACTGACGGGAAAATAGATCTGGATCTCCTCCTCTGATTCACATTTATTTCTTGTACACAATGGATGGTGGCTGGTTGTCTCTGCGTGTATCTGTCGGTTTGTCTTTCTGTCTGTTTGTCTGTCTGTCAGCGTGTCTGTTTGTTTATCTGTCTGTCTTTCTGTCTGTCTGGCTGTCTGTCAGTGTGTCTGTCAGTGTGTCTGTGTGCATCAGACCAGCCAGGGGTGGGGGTGTACAGTGACGTCATGTCATCATGATCATGTTGTTTTCAGGTGCCCCCCAGTACAGGGACACCTGGGTTCTCTGTCACAACCTTCGTGATGCACGTGATGCTGACGACTTTGTACGTCGTCTGAGAGGTCATCACGGTGTGCCGGTCAGGGCGGTGCCATGGCCCTCCAGTGAGAGTGATGCACGGGACCTGGCCCTGGCCCTCACTGACCAGGTCATCGTCACAGACTACCGCAATGTCCAGGGGATGGAGAGGGCGGTGGTCATAGTGCTGGGATGGGTGGGTTATGTCCATCTGTCAGTCTCCAGGTCCACCAGTTTTCTGTGTGTCATTTTCTGACACCACCACAGGGACAGCCTGTCACCGTGTGTCACACCGCCACAGCTCGTCACCAACGGCTTCATGTTTCCCCCTCCCCTCCACCCCTCCCTGCTCTTCATCTTTCTGTTCTTTCTTTCCATTCCGTCTTTCCTTTCCTCCTCCCTTTGTTCCTTCTTCTTTCCTTTGTTCCTGTCTTCCGTTCCATCGTCACCTCTCTGTTCACTCTTTTCTTCATTCCCTTTGTCCTTTCCTCGTTTATTTCGTCCGTCTGTTCTTCTTCAGTGACATTCGCTTACATTCATTCCTTCTTGCCGTCTGCACTCTTTCTTGCGCGTTTTCTCCTCTCTTTCCATGTGTGTGTCTGTGTGTGTGTGTCTGTGTGTGTGTCTGTGTGTGTGTGTGTGCGCGCGCGCACCCCCCCCCCCCCCCCTTTTTTTTTTCTTTGTGAAGAGAGGACTCACTTTTAATTTAATTTAACTCAATGAAATCTTGACGGCACCGGGCTGCCGTCACTCGGAACATCGTTTTATGTCACAACGCACCCGAATGGTGTCGGAAAGTTACGATGTTTTTGTTTTTGGGTTTTTTTTTTTTTTTTTTTTTTTGAATCGCGTCAGCAATATTGGCGAGAGACAACTGTTAAGAAACTAGAGTCATTTTGGCATTGATTCCTTCCCTTTGACCGTGTTCCATGGTCAGTTGGACTTCGTTTCAGCGCGTTTTTCCGAGTCACTGTGTGGCGATATTTTCATCTCGATTCTGAAACTTTTATTATCCTCTGTCTAAAACAGAACACACCCTACCTCAGAACCGTTGTTTTGTAAGGGGTGGGGGTGGGGGCTGTGTAAGACCACCGGTGACGCGTATGGGGGCATACTAGCTTATAAAGGCGATAATACCTATTTAACAATTCACCTATCACCTATCCTGGAGTCTTGAAGACCGTTGGGGCGCCACAGAAGACTCCGCAACCAGCTTCCTCCACTCCTCCCGGTTCTCAGACGCTCTTAGGCAGTTACTGAGTGTGAGGCCAGTCCATGCACTGATGTTGTCCTCCCATCTCTTTCTCTGTCTTCCTCTCCTTCTGCCTCCTCGCACTGTTGTTCCTTGTAGAATGGTTTTGGAATTCATATCAATGGCCAAACTGGCCTTCTCTTCCTAGGTTCAGGGACAGGAATTACGTGTGTGTGCCAGATGTTACGCGCGCGTCCACTTAACGGGAACCTCGGTTTACAGTATCATTGCAAAGACACTTGGGGAAAGGGAGTCAGAACCAATGTTAACATCGAGGGAAAAAAAAACACCCAAACAAGTAAATAAAACAAAACAAAACAAACAAAACCTCCTTGTATTGAAATGGAACTGCGGTGATTTGAACCCTCAACTCCACGACCACCAGGAACACTAGTCCGATGCTTTACCAATTAAGCTATTGTGGCCCCCTGGAATGCTTTCATCTGTCAAAGCTGCGTGTGCCAGCTAGAGGTATGACAGCATCTTAAGTTTAAAAGGCCATCATGACTTTTTTTTTCTCTCTCACGCACAGAAAGCAACTCATCATCAATAAAGGGGGCCGGAATAGCTGAGTTGGTAGAGCGCCAGACTCGTGATCCTGGGTAGCGGGTTCCAATTTCGGTACAGGGGGATTTTTCCCTCAGAGTTAACATTGGTTCTGACTCCATTCCTCATACAGTCCTTCGAATGCGACTATAAACCGAGGTTCCGTGTGTGAACGCACGCACATCTTGCACACACGTAAAATCCCATCACCAACTTTCGGAAGAGAAGGCCAGTTTGGCCGTTGGTATGGATGACACGTTACACATAGCATACACCTTCTCCGAAGATGGAGTATGGCTGCCTTAATGGCGGCATAAAAAACGGTCATACACACAAAACTCCACTGTCTGTCTATACAGGCAGTGTCCGCAGGAGTATCAGCCTGCATACGCAGAGAGAAAGAAAGAAAGAAAAAAAATTATCGATAAAAACAGCGAAAACCGGAAATGTCACGTCAACACGATTATTTGTTTTCACGGGTTTTGACGCGGTTCAGACGTCGCATAACCCAACCCAAAGAAAAAACACCACCTTCTGACTCTACTCAGCCATGAGCAGTGAGAACGGTTAATTATGACAGGTGATTTCTGGCTTTCAACAGTCTGAGCGTTTGTACAGCAGTCTTTTTTTTTTTAAAAGGCCCACAATTTGCGCAATGATACTTAGTGCACAAATATATTCGCTGTCATCACCTGTTTTAATTAGTGATAATTACCCGTTTTCAGTGAGAGAGAGAGAGAGAGAGAGAGAGGAGAGAGAGAGAGAGAGAGAGAGAGAGAGAGAAAGAGAGAGACATACGAGAGACATAATGGAGTCGGAAGAGCAGCGCTAACGAGTAACAGGCACAAGATATCCCTCCACCCTCCCCAGCCCTTCCTCCCACCCCCTGATCTTCATCCCCCTCATCCACCCCAAACACACACACTACACATGCATGCACGCAGGCACACACACACACACACACACACACACACACACACACACACACACACGCACGCACGCACGCACGCACGCACGCACGCACGCACGCACGCACACACATCACACACCACACACACACCCCACACACACACACACACACACACACACACACACACACACACACACATACATAATAAATACACATACATAAATAAACATACCTGTCACTCTTTGAAATAAACATACTTGTCACTCTTTAAAATAAACATACCTGTCACTCTTTGAAATAAACATACCTGTCACTCTTTTGTCATGAGACTGGAATGGTTTTTTTTTTTCATGCATTGCAGACATGCCCATCACAGCTGCAAAATGCTGTCTGCAAGGCAGCCTAGCTTTCACCAACTTCGTGACTGAATAACGTCATTTTGGTATGACTTTGTGACTGAATAACGTCATTTTGGTATTGACTTCTGTCACGACCGACCCCTGGAGGTCTGCCCTGACAGGATCGGTCTAGGTGGGAGTGAAGGGAGTGACTGACCTCACACGTCCCGCAAGAGACCACACAATAAAGATTACGATACAACACCCCATTTTATTCACACCAACATACAGTCCATAAATAAGCATTCCAACACACACAACATGCACAATCACAATCAAGCATTTCAACACACGACATACACACAATTAAGCATTCCAACACACACAGCATGCACAATTTATAAATAAACATTTCACCATACGACGTACACAATCACAATCACAACATTTCAACACATATGACATATACACAATTATAAATAAACATTTCCAGCATCCATCCCTTTCCACACCATGGAGTGCCTCCACACCCCTGCCTCTCCCAAGTCTACTGGGAGCACCCTGTCGCACTAGTGCTCCAAACCGGGTCGGTTCTTGAAAAGAGTCGTTCAAGGCCGACACCCTCGACACACACAAGCAGGCAGTGAAGAGCGCGTCCTAGGGGGGGGGGGGGGGGGGGGGGACGTGGCGTTGTTAAATGGAGGTCCTGGACGGGGATCAGGGCCGGCCAGTCAAAACCACGGCTTTTCTACCAGAACGTGGTCCCGACCAGTGCGTGATCCCAACCAAGCGCGCGGTAACCAACCAGAGCGTGGCCCCAACCAGCGCGTGGCACCAACCAGTCCGCGGTCCCGACCAGAGCGTGGCCCCAGCCAGCGCGTGCACCAACCATCTGCGGTCCCGACCAGAGCGTGGCCCCAACCAGAGCGTGGCCCCAACCAGCGCGTGGCACCAACCAGTCCAGGCTCCGGGTGAAGCCCCCGGGAGGGGGGAAAACGTAGCTAGGAGGAGAGAAGAAAGGAGGGAAGGAAGGGCACTGGAACCCCGCCGTCAGTACAATCTGACCCATGCTGTTAAATCCTAACAGCCACTCGCATGATGGGCGAGGGGAGGTCTACTAAATACCCAACAACACCAGCTCAACACAGACCTGAGCATAACACAGTAAACCAATCAAATCAGAATGTTCGTTAAAGTCTTCTCACTGCATTAAATCAACAGGCATAAACCTATATGAATTATCTTCACCCTTCTCTCACTCATGCTTAACATTTTCCTTTCTTAGGAAATAAACCAACACAGCAACCATCGCTTTATAACTGCCACCACATTTGCAAATAATAATTCAATGGCATAATTATCACATTTTATAGCCACATTTCAAAATAACACAAATCTCCAACCAAAGCATCCGAACGACAATCATGCGTACGCACGCTCGCGAACATAAAACTCGTTCTCCTTGCACACACCAAACAGACGGTGGCCGAAGGATAAGAGTCCGGCGAATGTGACAGGGGCGGACGAGCGAGACCAGCAAGTACCAACCCTGAATCACCAGGTTCTCTCCCATCCCCACCGACTACCGCATCACGAGATGCATAAACAGGAGAAAGAATTTTGGATAAATTTAGGATGGCCAGGGTTTAAAAATTGAATTAACCAGAGAAAAGGTCCTCAAACAATTTTCTTTTACAATTTTTGCAAACAAAAGAAAATTGCGCAAAAGAGAAGAATAAGCCGGCTAACAACAACAAACCAAAACAAACAAACCACGAAACTGATGCTTACCAGCTACCCGTGGGTGACCCCGAAGAGGCGGGGCAAACGACTATCTCTGCCTCTGTCCAGTCGAGAGGACAGAGGCGCAGATGCGGAAAAAGAAGAAGTGATGTCCCTCTCCTACAGGCCGACTGTAGGAATTGAAGATACCAACTGTACCTTCGACGATACGGTGAAGAACCAAGACCGGGGCAGGCGCTCCCAGAGACATCTTCCGCTCGAGTGAAGAGCTAACCTCCCTCAGCGATGGCGGCCAACATGCCACGCTACGTCACAGAGTGAGCATACTCCAAACTAAAAGAAATGAAGCACGTGCGACAGGTAAAAAGACAGGCGAGAGGCCGATAGACAGCAAGTTCGAGAGAAAGGTACCAGCCACCCGTGAACCTGCAGGATGAATAGCACGGGCAGTGGAATTAGAGAGAGAGAGAGAGAGAGAGAGAGAGAGAGAGAGAGAGAAAGCAAACCGAACGTGAGCTGAACTACACCAAGGTGCAACCGCACCACAAGCCACACTAAGGGACGGACACGTGACAACAACAACGATAATAAACAAATGAATAATTCCGCCACCCCAGTTGGGTCAAACGTCGTAGGCCTCGTGACAAACTCGTGACAACTTCGTAACTGAATAACGTCATTTTGGTATTGACTTCGTGACTGAATAACGTCATTTTGGTATTGACTTCCAAGGGAGCATTCTTATTGTCACTGTCTTGAATTCTTGGTGACGACATTTCACTTTTGTTCATAGCCACACTCGTCACAAATCAAAAGTTTCGAAGCGAAGCCAGCCTTCTCACTTTCATGTACAGAGAGTTCACTCACTTCACAGACGGGGAAAGCAACATCACACAGGAGTCTTGTCAATTAAAAAAACATGTGCAAGTATCCACACTTGTTTCTGACCGTCTGGAATTGTTTTATCTGTTCCCATCGCTTCCGTTTTTCTTCGTGATCACCGTACCATGCACCCCCATTTGGCTCCAACACATGATGGCGATCGTGGTCGAAGTTCATCAAACCTGCGAGCATCGCTGCTTTTGCAGCTGCAGCTAGCTTCGTCTGGGCTCTTTTTTATTTGCCATTCTTTGGTCTAGGCATCTTCAGTTCAATTTAGGTCAGTCATGAAAGAATAAAACAGTTGAAAAATTGTAGAGACGCTGACTTTCCATCTTTGTCGACTCGTCAATTCATATCTCCTGCCCCGGTATGCATATTCATCGGCCATGTTGGTTGTCAAGCGTCTGAGCTATCTGACTGGTCAGTCATGACGTTAATATATACTACGGAAAATCTCGGAAGTTACACGGACTTTTCATTGGTCGGAAAACCGCAAATTTCCATTTATAGACATCCAACGCCAGTGGGGTTTCATTTCAAAGCTAATTGTCACAGTCAAACCCTTATTTCCGTCACTGCTGTTTGGCAAAACCACTCCTCAGCTCCAGAAAGCACCTTCATGGAGTCAAGGATCATCTCTTGCCTTGGCACCACAATCCCTGATGGACTGAACTCCCACATCTGGGTTCTTTTAGTTTGAACCATTCCCGCTCTTTGCTATTGCTTTCCTTCCCCCCAACCTCTCCTCCATCCCTTTCTCTCTACACCCCCTCCCCTAATTTCCCGATCCCACCATCTTTACATTCATATCCCATGTACATATATCGCATATTCATAACTTAACATGTAGAGCATAATATCTACACCCTAAACACATCTCCACCATCCAAGTATGCATACTCGTAGTCACATGCACATGTGGATACTCCATATGCACCTTTTTTTCATGGGAGTTTCCACCCAATCCCTTATCCCCCCACACATCCCTCACTCCTGCGGTTGTTGTTGTGGTTTTTTTTTATCCTCATAATCATGCACCCTTAAGCGCCCTTTCCAAGCATAAGAATCCTCCTCAACCACTCTCTCCCTTTCTTTTACACACCCAAAAGCGCCCACTTCTAAGCATGACTCCTCCTCTACCACTCTCTCCCTTTCTTTTACACACCCAAAAGCGCCCCCTTCTAAGCATAAGACTCCTCTACCACTCTCTCCCTTTCTTTTACACACCCAAGAGCGCCCCCTTCCAAGCATAGGACTTCTCCCCTACCACTGTCTCCTCTTCTTTTTCTCTCTCTGTCCATTTGTTTTCCTTTTCCCTCTATCTGCCTGTCATTTTTCTTTTCCCCATCGCACACACACACACACACACACACACACACACACACACACACACAAACACACACACACACACACACACACAAACACACACACACACGCGCGCGCGCGCGCGCGCGAGAACGCGTGCAGACACGCGCGCACGCAGGCGCACGCACACGCGCGCGCCACACACACACACACACACACTCTCTCTCTCTCTCTCTCTCTCTCTCTTAAACACGTATTCGTCCGTTTACGTATATACTTTCATACATCATTGCCTATACATATTCATGTCTTTCGTTTCATGTCATAAGTCCTGAAGACTTTCTAAGACCGAGACGTTGAAGATTTTTGTTCTGTGTGTGTGTGTGTGTGTGTGTGTGTGTGTGTGTGTGTGTGTGTTTTCTTCTTATTTTAAAATCTTCTGAGCATCCTCAAAGATAGTTTGTAATGTCCATTTATAGACGCACAAGACCGATGTAAGTTTGACCTATTAAAAATTAAGACACTGACCTTTCCATCGGTAAGCAGCTTGTCTATGTCGTCTGCTACTTTCAGTACGTTGCCACACCTCCACCATTGGCATTTTTCGTAAAAACAGCGAACCAAACGCCATTTCATGTGTTTTTTTTTACAATCTTTAATCATGCCTTAAACACATAAATCAACATATTTTGTAAAAAAAAAAACACACACACACAACCCCCCCCCCCCCCAAAAAAAAAAAACACACACACACACAAAAAAAAAAACACACACACAAAAAAAACATGAGTTGTCTTCGTTGAAGACATCGACACGAAATCAGCAAAAAACTAAAAATGATTAAAAAAGAAAAAAAAATCACGATTTTGGTCAGCGCTGGGACGCCGCGTCTAGCCTTAAACGATACCCAGTATAGCTTGTTTATGCTGTTCGATGCTTTCGTTACTGGTTGAAGCTAGTGCAGATGGATGATGACACAACACCTCGCGTGTGCAGATAAATGATGACACAACACCTCGCGTGTGCAGTTGGATGATGACACAATACCTCGCATGTTGTTTGATTTAGACGCCAGAGGTAAGTTAAATTGGATAGATAAAATACGGCCCTGTGTGGTAGAATAAAAAAGTATGGTTTTGCTTTTATTTGGTTACATCAGAGTGTTGGTAATGTCACTGCTTTCATCCGTCTGATCACATTTAAAATAGTGAACGGTTTAGTTTGTAACAAACATTTTAGCAGTTATCCTGATCTTAAACCTTACTTAGAGCTTGAGATAGACAGATAGTTAAAACATGTAACAAGATTTAGATTTGGTATACCGGAATTAGCAGTCCATCATTACAGATACAGATTTTCCATTAATTATTGTTCATTATGTAAAAACTTCAAAGAAAATGAGGTTCGTTTTATCCAGCTCTCAAGACAATTCGGGAAATGTTTATTTGTGCTAAATACTACAGACAATCTTTAATCAAATTGTGCATGTTAATGACTTCAGCTTCTACTACAGTTGTTCAAAGTGTTCCCTTGCTTTCATATAAAGCGTTTGAACCAGGAGAAACAGCTATTTCATGACGAAAAAAATACTGTACATTCTGATCCAGCTTCTACTTTTCATTTCCGTTGTTGTTATACTGTATTCATGTGCCCCTTCATAAGAGGCCCAGGCCTATAACACAACATTCAGAATATCTCTCTCTCTCTCTCTCTCTCTCTCGGACAATGAAGGCAGTTGTAGCATAAACTAAAAAGATGGAATCAAATTATTGAAATAAAATCGAAATAAGCACAATACTGCGTTAATTTTCAAAACGCACAAGGGGAGTCAACTCATGATCCGATTTTCGATTAAGTAAGATGCGCTTGTTTGCCTTGAAGCGTCTACGGAATGAACATGTACACACGAACACATGTCCCCTTCCCTCACCCACCCCCACCCTCTCTCTCTCTCTCTCTAAATGAAGGCAAATGTAGAATCACATGAAGCAACAGAATCAAATTACTAAAAGAAAATTGAAACAATTAATCGCCAATGATGGACTGTACAGTATAAAGTAAAGAAGACATGGAAATGGAATCAACGTAGGATAGTCTACGTTATTCTCTTTATTTCCGTTGAAGTGACTGAATGATCAATCGGTGTGACATACGCTACGCTCTCTTCCCCCCTTTCTCCTTGCCTTTTTTTTTGTCCCTCTCTGTTTCCCTTTGTCTTTTTCTCTTTGTCTATCTGTTCGTCGGCGTGCATGTTTCTTTTTTTCTTTCTTTTTTTTTTTTTTGCGTGCATGTTTCTGTCTCTGTCTCTTTGTCTCTGTCTAGGTCTCCCCCCTCTCTCTCTCCCTCTCTCTCTCTCTCTCTCTCCCCCCCCCCCTCTCTCTCTGTTGTGACTTACTGAAGTGTACATGAATATACTTTATATCATCGTCAGCTTTTATCTTGAGCTTTATCTGTTATCTGTTACATATCTTCACTCAGTTACTCGTTCACATTCCCCTTCAAGAAGGGCTGAAGCCTAATATGGATAAAATAACTATCTTGATAGACCTAGTTGCAAAGCGAGACGACTGCAGGCGGAAATCTAAACAAATCTTAAATAAATGTTAGCGAACCGCCCAGAGAACGTGGACAAACGAGTCACAAGACAAAACACAACGCGTTTCGACCTCTTAGGTCTTCGTCGGGTGATAAATAAACGAATAAAACAACGAAATTCACTTAGTTTGATCGCTTCAGATCGCTTAGGGTTCAGCGCAAGGAAGAAGGCGTTGAATGAGAACGAGGCCGTTGGAAGGGAAACAGTGAGTGAGTCCAAGTCGTAATGATGATAATATTACTGATAGGAATACTATTAATGGTCAAAATATTGGGGGGGAAAAAAAAAAACAAAAAAAAAACCGGCAACCCTGCTGCTTAAGAATCCTCTAACCAACTCTCCTTTCTCCCATACCCATACTTATTGACACCAAGATTGATCTTGTCCTTTTTCTTTTTCCAATATTTTGACCATTAATAGTATTCCTATCAGTAATATTATTATCATCATTCCGACTTTGACTCACTCACTGTTTCCCTTCCAACGGCCTTGTTCTCATTCAACGCCATCTTCCTTGCGCTGAACCCTAAGCGATCTGAAGCGATCAAAGCTAAGTGAATTTTCGTTGTTTTATTCGTTTATTTATCACCCGACGAAGACCTAAGAGGTCGAAACGCGTTGTGTTTTGTCTTGTGACTCGTTTGCCCACGTTCTCTGGGCGGTTCGCTAACATTTATTTAAGATTAACTATCTTGAGTTTTGTCAGTCTGTCTGTCTGTGTCTGTCTGTCTTGAT
>CM031608.1:96512269-96524405 GCA_018398815.1 Conus ventricosus | reverse complement strand
TTTTGTTGTGTCCAGACAGATGTCTTTTTGTTCCCTTTTCATGCATGTTTTCCTCTAGATATGAATCATTTCCATTTCATGTGGAACATTTCGGATGCACTCTACAATGAAGTGTCGATGTTTCTACCTTCTGAAGCAGCTTTCAATGCCCGTTGGAGGTGTGATTTGTGGTTTGCTTTTGTTATGTGTAACCAGAAACTCGGCTGCGTACAGTTTGTAACCTGACTGGGCATCAACCATGTTCAACTGAGGCAGGAAGACTCACTGCATTTTAAGCAGGCATCTAAAATTGCAGACTCGTGTGCGTTTGCTTGCGTGTTTGTGGGGGGGGGGGGGGGGGGGGGGGGAGGGGGTGAGGGTAGAGAAGGAAGGGGAAGGGGTGATGGTGGTGGTGGTGGTGCTAGAGATAAACTCGGAAGAAAAGGGTTTGAATACGAGAACTGCGCTGCTCATGTCAAGATCTGTAGAAGGGAACCACATGTCAACCCCAATAAATGGATACTGGTATAATCAGCATATTGCAGAGGTGAATCATTACGTCTGATTTCAGTTTTGAACCTTTTCGTGTTCATTTCAGGGTGTGCAGTGTTTTGTTTGCTTTCTTTACAAAATGCTCTTGAGCACTTGTGCCATTTTACGAAAATTATCTCGCAAAATTTGTGCTGGTTTGTGATCTGTATGACATTTGACCGATCTTTGAATGCAAGAGGTATTTCAGGATCATATTTTGGTGAGATTGGTTCTGAAATCCCCAATCAATGCTGTACACGTACAGTTTCATTTATTTTGTAAGCAAGCTTTGTAGATGAAGAGAACTATTATGTCATGTGCATCTAACAGACATGAAAATTCGGTGCCGTCGTTTGTGATCGAACGAGAAGAATCGTCGTCTGCACGTAAGTTGGAAGGTCATTAACAAATGCATTGAGCAGAATTGGGCAGGCCTGTTTTCCTGGAAAATAGCTCTGAAGAATGGTGTTTTAGTATAGAATAGTCTATTCACCGTATTCGCACAGATTTCAGTGATATTACATAACAAACGCATGTGCATGTATGTATGTGTGTGTGTGGGTGGGGGGGTGGGGGGGGTGGGTGTATGGTGAGAGAAGGGGAGCGAGTTGCCCATCGTGTATTTGTGTGAAGCCTTGAACCCTCCACTGTAACCAGTTGTGATGTGTTTCATTCTGAATCTGTGTGGGAGGAGAGGGGAAAGAAGAGTGCGCGGTACTGGAGGGAAGAAGGGGGGAAGGGGGGGGGGGGGTCAGGAAGCGAAGAAGAATGCGGGGGAAAGGTGCATCCATGCAAATGACGATGAGAGGAATGGGTTTTCGCTACGGTTTGAATCTTACAGATTTTAAATGCACTTTGTGACAAATAATTATCGGTGAATTCCGCGTCGAATGATAGGAATGTGTGTTGCATTCAACGACTGAAGACAACATTTTTGAGTCTCAAAATGTTGATTTGTTTTCTTTATTTTTCGGAGATGGCGGATCGGGTGCTGGGGGCAAAAAACTGTACTAAAAGCTGAAGCCCTACATCCATCCTGGCATGATAAATGGCGGCACCAGAGAAATTTGCCAGTTTGCTTGGAGAGAATGGCCCAAGCTCTGCTCACAGAAACTTCTTGTGACAACAGTACAGTACACTAAAATACAAGACAACACATTGCAATACGATAAAACACTGACATGAATTAATACTGTTTTGATATAAAAGACAACATAAACTACTTAGTGCACTGTACTATACATATACTGACTTCCATAAAAAAACGCGAAAGCAAAACAAGCTGAAGGTTAGGGGCGAATTTTATTGGTCACAATTGTACAGAGTGGAAGCGAGAATTCAACGTGATTTGATTCATTACACCGGTAATGTATGAAAATGTCATCAGCAATATGTCTTTGTGTGGAAAATCCAAGGTCACGTGACAACCAGCTTGAAGTCCTAATACCGTGTGTGGCCACCATTTGCATGGACAACTGCTTGACACCTGCGGCTTATTGAGTGGACCAGGTGGTTGATGCGTCCCCTTGGCACACCAGCCCACACATGGACGATGGCCTGGTGAAGTTGAGCCGCTGTTGCTGGTCGTGGACGCAGGAGGTCCAACCGTCTGCCAAGTTCATCCCAAAAATGTTCTATTGGGTTTAAATCGGGACTGAGGGCTGGCCAGGGCAGCACATTGACGTTGTTGTGCTGAAGAAATTGCTGGGTGGCCCTGGCTGTGTGTGGTCTTGCATTGTCCTGTTGGAATGTCCAGTTTGGGTGTTTGCGCAAAAAAGGAACGACATGGGGTCTGAGCACCTGGTGGATGTAGCGCTGTGCATTGACACCCTGTCCGCGACCAGGACCAATGTTTTGAAAGATGACTGGTCCTATGGCGTGGTTAATGCCAATTGCACCCCATATCATTGTCACGATACAGGGTTAGATTTGTTCTTTCCAATTGTTTACTTTAGGAACGTTTGTGATAGCTAGGCTGAAAATAAAATATTGTGTTTGGAAGTTGTGTGCCTGTGCGTGTTATTTTTAGTTGCATGCAAGCGTGCGTGTGTGTTTTCCTTAGATACTCCGTTCCCAGAGTCCACCAAACCGGTGACAGGGGAGGTCACTTGTGTGTGACGAGTCAGTCGAGAGACGAGAAGTTTCCTCACACGACGATGCTGTGTTTGGCACGGAACTCCTGTTCCCCCGCAGTGGTGGAGTTGTGGCTTGGACATTATTGTCCCCCAATTTCGTGGGCGTTTCCCTAGGTTTTCTGGGCGCCTGGTCGTGGGTCCGTCTCGGGTTTCAGGTCGTTCGGATGGGACTATAAACCGAGGTCTAGTCTGTGTCACATGCACTAAAGACCATACACGGACTCTAAAGATCCCGATGCTCATGTTCCTAAGACGGGTGAGTACCGGCTGAAACGAAAATACACAATGCATGCAAACCTGTGTGCCAGAATAGTCTACTTGAAGACTGTGGGCGCGGGGCAGGTTAAACATCCCCATAGAAAGAAGAAGAAGAAGAAGAAGGTTTGGAACTTTGCCGTTGTTCGTCTCTGGATTCGGAAGTCTATGTTTGTGCGTTTGTGTCTGTGTGCGCAGGGTTTCAGTGTATTCAGTTACAATTTTCCTCTTTTGTTTCATGCTTTCTGGCATTTATGTTTTATGCTTGTATATTTTAACGTGAATGCGAGAAAAGGTGTGCGTAGAAAGCGTGTGTATTTGTGAACGTGTGAGATTTGGGAGAGTTTCACTTTGCTTTGGCGAGACGGAGTAACTTCCCTTCGCCCGGTTTTAATTTTGTTATGTATTTTAGTTAGAAATAAAGAAGGGACAGTGTTCTTTTCCGTGAAGTTTGGGAAAAGCAAGTGGATAGTTATATTGAACTAGTCTATATGGTTTTGCATTGAGGGTTGTTTGTTTTGGAAAAAAAAAACATTTTATTTGTAGTTAAGTGTTGCAAGTCAGTAGTATCGTATAATCTTTTGCTTTATGTAAATTTCGGTTGTTATTTAAAAGGCGCGTGCCGACATTTTGACAGTTCTCTTCGCTGTTGGGAAACTTGTTATAATTGGCCGAGGTCATGATGACCGGCGGAGGTTGAACTTCAAAGGTCAACGTCATATATATAAACACTTGTTGAATTTTTTCCCTATGAATAACATTGTCAAAATTTGTTTCAGTTATTTTTATATTAATGTTATTGTTTTCTTTCGTGAGGAATTAAAGGGTTGTGTTGCTTTTTTTCTTGTTCGGGAATGATAGTGTTTTAATTAAAATTATACCTATGTTTTTTCAACGTAGTTGGAATTTAGGTTTTCCTTGGGGGACTCGGGTTAGTATTACCTGTTAGTTTAATGTCATCCCAGAACCTGATTAGGGGTTTGCTGTGCGTGGTCCCTTCCGTACCTGAGCTAGGTGGAGAGTGGGACGTTGTCTCGCTGGTGGCCCGACTGACGGATTTGGGGTGACGGTCTGTTGTCAGAAGGACAGGAGCGGCGTGGGAGGAGTGGAGTGACTCCCATTGACTCTTGTTTTGGCAACGGACTTTGGTCTTGGGCTTCTGACTAGGGATTGCGGGTGAATGAGACCTATTTGTAAGGTTAGTTGGAGATTGGATGAATGCGGAGAATAGAATGTGTCATCGAGTGGAAAGCGGAGAGACTGTAATGAACGAGAATCAACGTTGGACAAGGAATGTGAATGAACTTTGTGAAGGCTCGACATATATTCGTCTCTGCAAACATACCTGTGGGGACACTCTTGTTAGTTTTTGTTTCATTGCCATTAGTTATGGATGTGCTCTATCGTCTTGCGTTGTGAGCTCCATGAACTTTTGAACAGAAGACAACACGTCGGAAAGCTTTCATCGTTTTGGACTTTTGGTTCACCTTCGTTGAAGGAAACTTACATTAATAATGAACGATAGTTAGCGATAGTTTTGCTTATCTGAAATTTGAGTTATTGTGATTCGTGCTTTGCTGCATGTTGGAATGATTTAGAATACTCTGTTGTTGTGGGGTGCAGACATTTTTGAAATCATTTGGCTGATATTGATTGTTGTGTGCATTCATTCACGTGTTTTTTGGTACAAGAGAAGGAAGCAGATCGGTCGGCGGTGTGTGTGTGTGTCTTTTTGCAATATGCGTGGCCTTGTTAATGCAATATTGTGTTGCTGTTTAGTTTTAGAAATTATGGGTTGTTGTTCTTCTTGTGGGGCGCATGTTGTGATGTGATAATAAATTTAGTTAGTTTATGGTTCATTGGGTGTGAGTGTGGTTAGGGAGTGAAATCATAGTGAGTGTTGGGCTTGTGGAATGAAGGTTTGAATGCGGGGGACTGGACGTTGGGGTGTGAACGTGGCGTGCAGCCCTGATTGGTGTTTGCCATCTTCCCTCGGCGACGTTGACAATGTGGTGGCAGCGGGGTGAGATGATGGCTGACAGTAGGTGCGGGAGTTTCTTTTCGTGTGTATGACTGGTGTGTGATAGGGTTTAGTAGGACATCCCTTGTTATGGGTTGCATCTTTGTGTCCTGTGTGTGTTTGTTTGAACGGAGGGAGGGTTCGGAGGGGGCCTGTGGGGCTCTGAGCGCGGGGAGTCCGGATTCAGAGCTCGACTGAGGTAGGCCGAGTCCAGACCTGATAGCTTGAGGAGATCCACCTCAGGCGCTCCAGTTACGGTCCCCTATTCATCTTAGCATTCAGAGTTTTATTTAGTTCAAAAATTTGTAGTTAAGTAGTTATAGGTGTTTTGTATGGTGTGTGGGTGTGAAAGGTGTTAGGGTAGAGTTAAAAAAATTGACGCTCGTTCGTGAAACTGAGTTTTCGCGATAATCGACTAGTGAGCGGTTTATGTCCATCGAGGGACAAGAAACGTCTACCTTTAGGCCGTTTGGTTCCAGGTCAGAGTCTTCAGAGGAAGAAAAGGGGAATGGATGCTGTCAAGTTAAACTGGTCGAGAGTAACCTCTACTTGTTGAGAAGAACGTTCTCCGATGGGTACCAACACCGAGGTTACGGTGGATCCGGGGAGGGTGTTACGGTTGCGCAAGTACGGGATAGCTCTTGGACTGATAGGCACCGAGGTAGTGGTTTTGTTCTGGCAGAGCTGAAGGGAAATAAGGAAGATGCGCTTGCGACAAGAGGAACTGGAGTGAGGAAGGAAGAGCATAAGCAACAAGGGAGGTTTAGGAAGGAAGAGTTGAGATCGCCAGGTGAAATTTAGGAAGGAAAAGAGTTTGGTTCACCCAGGAGAAAATGAGAAAGGAAGAGCTTAGACACAAGGGAGGCTCTTTGGAAGGAAGAGTTGGGATAGCCAGGAGGAATTTAGGAAAGGAAGAGTTGGATCGCCAGGAGAAATTGAGAAAGGAAGAGCTTAAGCAAACAAGGGAGGCTTAGGAAGGATGAGTTTGGATCGGGCAGGAGAAATTGAGAAAGGAAAAAGAAATAAATGGAGCTTCAGAAGCAGATAAGAGGGGAGGAGCTGAAGTTGAGACAAGATGAGATCCTGTTGCGCAAGGCGGAGGTTGGAGAGCTTGGAAAGGAAAAGGGCTGAAGACGCTGAGATCTGGCACAGGGAGTTAGCGAGTTGACCAAACCATAGACGCCCTGATTGTACCGTGTGCGTTGGCCGAAATTCACGATTGGAGGCGTTATTGAGCATTTTTGCGTCCATTTCTCTTGAAAGTATAGCCGTTGAGCATGAGTGGAACAGAGGGGTTTGGGCCTGCGAGATTGCTCGTTTGTTGCATTGGAGGCGATGGAAAGCATTTCTGCTTATTGTTCACGGCGAAACACCACTTCAGCTATCTCGACTTCAAGACCGCCTCTTTCTAAGAGAATTTCGTAGGACTCCAGAGTTCTACCGGAGGAAGTTTAGGGAAATGCCGGGGAAAGAGGTTGACGAGGATTTCACCCAGTTTTTGAAAGCGACTGGAAAGAGACTTTCAATCTGTGGTTGAAGCTGGCAGAGGTGGACTTAGAAGATCCAAAAAGCATTGTGTGTTTGTTCTGAGAGAACAGTTTTTGTCAACTCTCAGTTTGCCGAACCTAGGCTTTCTACGTCCGTGAGAAGAAACCGCGAATTGTGGAGGAAGCCGCACAGCTTTGCTTTTGACTATGTCGAACGAAGTTAGGCGAGAGGCAAGAGTGCACAATCCTACCATTGGCGCGCCGAGGTCAGATTTAGAGAAAAACCCCGACCCAGAGGGTCAGTCAGCCAATAGAGGAAGGACATTGGGAAACTGGGCATAACAAAGCCAACTGCGGCAAACTGCAGGGAACTCGGTCAAACCAGCAGACAAACCGTGTGACTTCAAGGATCCCTCGTCATCCTCGTCTAACACTCCGGCGGAAGTTTGCAGATTTTCGGTGCTACAGGTGTGGAAACCAGGGTCATACTGCCAGGCAGTGCCGATCTTCTGTGAGATCTAAAAGCTCGCCAGAAGAAGGAGGCGTGGACAGAGAAACCTGTGGCCTTGGCTTATTCACCATACTTTTCCCGCGACTGTAAACGGCAAGGAGGTGGACAGCTGTAGAGACACAGGAGCGGAAGTTTGTTGCTTTAGAGAAGACCTTGTGTCTGCGGACAGTACCTTCCGGGAATATTCAACTGGGAAATGGCTGGATCGTTCATGTGTGGGAACCTACCCCCTTGGCATTAATTTGTAGTGGACACCCCGCTTGTGCAAGGAAAGTTTTGTGGGTTTTCGTGGCCGTTTACTGAGCTCATTTGCGTTGTGAATTGATCCTTGGGAACCAGGTGACAGGGTATGGACGTGAGAAGAGAACTCTTAGCGGTGGTTCCTTTGTTTCACATCGTCAAAACCGTTGGGAGTAGTTCAGACCCGGAGCGCAAAAAGGCGGCTGAGGAATTCTACCACTGTTTCGACATCGAAAGTGGTGAAGGGATCTCAACGTTATCCGAAACAGCTGCGAGAACTACAAGAGAAGGATGCCACGATTGCAGCGTGCTAGAGACGCTGTTGCGAGTAGTGTTGTAGTTGCCGTTGGCAAGAAGAAGCGGATACCAGGTCACTTTCCGATTTAAGAAGGGGTTCTACAGAGAGTTTATTGTGAGGGTGATCAACAGTTACACAGGTGTGTGCTGCGAAATAGCCGTTACGTCAGCGGGTCATTCAACTCGCTCACGACCCCCAATGAGTGGAACATTTGGGACCAAGAAAACCCGACTCAGAGTGGGACGGAGATTTCTATTGGCCGGGAATGTGCGGAGAATTCATCATACTGTTTGGTCTTGCGAACGTTGCCAGGCGTGATCCTCGCGGAGTGTGGGCATGTTTCTTAGCTAGGATGCCACTACCCATCGTTCCAATTTGAGCGAGTGGGGGTTGATATCGTGGGGCCAATCAAGCCAGCGTCAGATGCGAAGCAGAGCACCGATATATTTCTTGTTGTGATGGGACTTTGCTATCGGTATCCAGATGCAGACGTTATTCTTTTGTTGTGGAGGCCCATCCAGGCAAGGGAGAATGTTGGTGCCTGACTACCTGAGTCGCATCGAAGTCGAGTGAGCGTTTCTGCAAATCTTTCCTGTACCGTTCCTGGTTGTTAATGTAAACCCTCCAGGTTTTCATCTGGAAGGGGAAGGGGTTATCACGATTCGCAGGGTTAGATTTGTTCTTGACAATTGTTTCTTTAGGACGTTTGTGATAGCTAGGCTGTAAAAAAAAAATATTGTGTTTGAAAAAGTAGTGTGATGTGCGTGTGATTTTTTAGTTTGCATGTCAAGCGTTGCGTGTGGTGTTTCCTTAGATACTCCGTTCCCAGAGTCCACCAAACCGGTTTGAATTTGTCGCTCGGCGCTGAACTTGAGTTCAGGTAGACAGGGGGGGAGGTCCTTGAATGGTGACGATGTCAGTCGAGAGACGAGAAGTTTCTCACACGACGATGCTGTTGTTTGGCACGGAACTCCTGTTCCCCCGCGGGGTGGAGTTGTGGCTTGGACATTATTGTCCCCCAAATTTCGTGGGCGATTCCTTGGTTTTCTGGCGCGCCGGTCGTGGGTCAGTCTCGGGTTGTCAGGTTTGGAACTTTTGCCGTTGTTCGTCTCTGGGATTCGGAAGTCTAGTTTGTGCGTTTGTGTCTGGTGTGCGCAAGGTTCAATGGTATTCAAGTTACAATTTTCCTCTTTTGTTTCATGCTTTCTGGCATTTATGGTTTTTATGCTTGTATTTTTTAACGGTGAATGCGAGAATAGGTGGGGGTAGGAAAGGTGATTATTTGTGAACGTGTGAGATTTGGGGAAGAATAGTTTCACTTTGCTTTGGCGAGACGGAGTAATTCCCTACGCCCGGTTTTATTTTGTTATGTATTTTAGTAAGAAATAAAAGAAGGGAAAACAGTGTTCTTTTCCGTGAAGTTTCGGGGAAAAAGCAAGTGGATAGTTATATTGACACTAGTCTGTCTGGTTTTGCATTGAGGTGTTGTTTGGTTTTTGGAAAAAAAAAAATCACATTTTTTTTGTAGTTAAACGTGTTGCAAGTCAGTATGTGTGTATAATGTTTTGCTTTATATAAATTGCGGTTGTTATTTAAAGGCGCGTGCCGACATTTTGACGTCAGTTCTCAACCTTCAGCTGTTGGGAACTTGTTATTAATGCCGAGGTCATGATCGAACAGGCGGAGGTTGAAACTTCAAGGTCAACGTCAGATATATAAACACTTGTTGAATTATTTCCCTTTGTAATAACATTGTTCAAAATTCTTTCAAGTTAATTTTATATTATTGTATTGTTTTTTTCTTGAGGAATTAATAAGGGTTGTTTTGATTTTTCTTGTTCGGGGAATAAGATAGTGTTTTAGTGAAATTTTACCTATGTTTTTTCAAGTAGTTGGAATTTAGGGTTTCCTTGGGGAGACTCGGTTTGGTATTACTGTTTGTTTAATGTCATCCCCAGACCTGATTAGTTGCTGTGCCGTTGGTCCCATTCCGTACCTGAGCTGGTGAGAGTGGACGTTGTCGCGATGGTGGCCCCCGATGACGGTTGGGTGTCGTCTGTTGTCCTGAAGGACAGGAGCGGCGTGGAAGGGAGTGACTCCATTGACTACCTGTTTTGGCAACGGACTTCTGGTCTTGGGCTTCCTGACTAGGGAGGGGTGAATGACCGTTGTAAGTTGTGGAGAGTGGATGAATGCGGAGTATAGAATGTGTCATCGCGTGGAAAGCGGAGCGACTGTAAGGATCGAGGAATTTTTCCCAGAAAACGTTGACAAGGAATGTGATTGAACTTTGTTGAAGGGCTTTTCGGGGGGGGGGAACCAAATATTCGTCTCTGCCAACATACCTGTGGACACTCATGTTGTTTTTGTTCATCTGCTTAGTTTTGGTTGTGCTCTATCGTCTTGGCGTTGGTGAGCTCATTGAACTTTGAACAGAAGAACAGTCGGAAAGCTTTCATCGACTTTGACTTTTGGTTTCACCTTAGTTTTTGATGGAATACATTAATAATGAAACTATAGTTAGCGTTAGTTTTGTTATTCTTGAAAATTCTGAGTTATTGTGATTCGTGCTTTGCTGCATGTTGGACACATGATTTGATTACTCTGTTGTTGTGGGGGTGCATACATTTTTGAAATCATTTGGCTGTTATGATTGTTGTGTGCATTCAAGGTTTTTTGGTATACAAAGAGGAAGGAAGCAGAGCGAGTTCGGGGCGGTGTGTGTTGTGTTTCTTAGCATACGCGTGGCCTTGTTATGTAATATTGTGTTTGCTTTTTTTTTTATTAGTTTTAGCAAATTATTGGTTGTTGTTCTTCTTGTTGGGGCGCATGTTGTGATGTGAGTAATAAATTTAGTTAGTTTATGTTACATAGGGTTGTGTGTGTGGGTAGGGGTGATCATAGCAGAGTGTGTTGGGCTTGTGGTTGAAGGTTGATATGGGGGGACTGGCGGTGGGGGTGGTGAACGCGGAGTGGAAGCCTGACTTGGTGTTTGGTAGCATCTCCCTCGGCGGAGTGAAATCATATCGTTCGGCCTCCCCAGGCGGTTCCGCTCTACCACACAGGAGTCAGCATAGCGTTCCACAGAGTCGACGCCATTATTATGTCACGGTCGTCAGCAATGTCAAATACAAAAACGGCTCATATCTTGAGAACAGTATGCGTCCCCACTGCTGCCGGGCCCAGTTGATTCGGGCTTGTGCCACTGCTGCCTGTCTGCCAGTGTGTCTTGGTGTCAGTACGGACCTCTGTGAGGACCGCCTACATGCCAGCCCGTTCCCCTCCCGCTGTGGTCCTGAAGACGCTGCCGCACAGAGTTGAGGCTGATTCGTTGCTGGATGTTCCCAGGCACCTGTCGAGCAGTGTTTAGGGGCTGTTTGCCGCCTGTCCCGCAGTTGGGTTCGAACAAATGGCGATCCTCTCTTGGTGTAGTGACCCGAGTGCGGCCTGGCGGGGCTACGATCATAGTGGTACAGTTGACTCGCATTGCGGTGGGCTGCAGACGTTAGATGGTTGTGATGTGGACGTTAAAGATGTTGGCGACCTGCCTGGCATCCACACCAGCCTCCAGATCGCCTAGGGCACGATTGCGTCCCTCTGCTCGTAGTGTTGGCATCTCTGTAGCGCTCAGACGGCAAGTCGTTGTCTGAACCTTGTAGCGCGGCTTTATAAGGGCTGCATGCCTGCGTACTTGTCGCTGGTTAACTTTGCTCTGCATGGTGTGCACGTGCCTCACATGCAGCAACCAATTTGCCATTTCTGTTGACCCTCCACTGCCGGGAATGATGCGTTGCTCACACAATTTTTTCACTGCACGTGAGTCTTGGACCCAAACAACTTGCCACAATGGTTCAATATTGTATATTCACCCCTTTTCACCCGAAAAATAGCCTTTCAATTTTTCGCGTTTTTTATGGAAGTCAGTATAGATACGCTAAACAGAACAGCGCGTGAATAACAACACACAAGTTGAACGGAGGTTATCTGGTGAAGCAGGGGAAACAACTGTTCGCTACCTGTGTCATGAGCGAAATCTGTGGTTATCTCTCTTTCCATTTTTTGTTCATATTCTGTTGCTCATACGGCATGCATCTCGATATCAATCAACTGATCAATTCATTCATTCCTGTATTTACTTTTTTATCAGTTCCTTCCTTGCTCCATCTATTTATTTATTTATTGACTTATTTTACTTGTTCATTCATTTGTATATCGATGTGTTCATTTATTTATTCATTTATGTATTTTCCTTTTTCATTCATTAATCTATTTGCTTATTAATGTGTATTCATTTTTTTTTTTAATTTGCGCGCGTCGTTGAACGTGTTCAAATAAAGAGGGATACAATATCTTGAACAAACAGAGCAGATTCTATACTTGATGGGTGTGTTGACTATTTGTGTTCATCTGGACCAGCTGGGGTGAGGTGGAACGGGCGGGAGGTGGGGCGGGGGTTGGAGGGGAGGAAGGGGGCGATTCGGGAGAGGAGGGGTGGGGATATCCTGTAATAGCTCCGTTTTGTCACACCACACACACACACACACACACACACACACACACACCATACACACACACACCGAGACACCACACACACACACACACCCACACAGGACCCCACACACACACACACACACACACAGAGACCCCACTAACACACACACACACACACACACACCTCAC
>CM031608.1:96501646-96511269 GCA_018398815.1 Conus ventricosus | reverse complement strand
GGGGGTGAGGGAGGGGGAGAAACATGAACCGTTGGTGACGAGGTGTGGCGGTGTGACACACGGTGACGGCTGTCCCTGTGGTGGTGTCAGTGAATGACACACAGAAAACTGGTGGACCTGGAGTATGACAGACAGTCATCAACACCCAACACCCCTCCCAGCGCTATGACCACCGTTCCTCTCCATCCCCTGGACAATGCTGTAGTCTGTGACGATGACCTGGTCAGTGAGGCCAGGGCCAGGTCCCGTGCATCACTCACACTGGGGGGACGTGGCACCGCCCTGACCCGTACACGGTGACGACCGCTCAGACGACGCACCAGGTCGTCGGCATCACGTGCATCACGAAGGTCAGAACAGAGGATCCAGGTGTCCCTGTACTGGGGGCACCTGAAAACAGCATGATCATGATGACATGACGTCACTGTACACCTCCAACCCTGGCTGGTCTGATGCACACAGACACACTGACAGACAGACAGACAGATAAACAGACAGATAAACAGACAGACAGACAGATAAACAGACAGATAAACAGACAGACAGATAAACAGACAGACAGACAGAAAGACAAACAGACAGACAGACAGACGCACGCACACACAACACACAATCATCCATTGTGTACAAGAAATAAATATGAATCAGAGGAGGAGAATCTAGATCTTTTTTCCCGTCAGTACTTGTACATTGTACAGAATTAGATCTAAATTCCTGTCATCACCAGGATGATGATGATGGTGATGAGGGTGATGATGATGATGATGAGACAGAACAGTTTCCTACCTGGCTGTCCCACACGTATGTCGTGGGTCAGGAGGTGACCAATGGTGTCGGCACACACGGCACACTGCCAGGGGTCATCACCACTGTGACCTGCCTGACCATCGTGACTCAGCTCCCGACTGGTGTCCCTCTGTGGGGCAGGCAGTGCTGGGGCGCTGTACAGGGGGATGTTGTAGCCATTTATCTGACCTGTCGTCTTCACCTGGCTGGTCACTGCAGGCGGTGACCGCAGAGGTTCGGTGACTTCGCGGACCTCCAGCCAGGACGGGGAACGTGAGGGGTCGTTGTCCACTGTCCACAGTGACGCTGCCCACACACGGACTGAGGGCAGTCGGTGCCGGACAGCTGCCAGCCACTGGAAGAAGTGGTCTCTGTGGACACTGTGACACAGGATAACAAAGTCAGTGTAGGTCCGTCAACTCCGTGTAGATCTAAAACGGATCTATAGATCTACAGCACACAGTCTATAGTCACATGTCTTCAATGTCTATTAAATTCTTCACACATAGTGCTACTATTGAGTAGTTGTGATATCAGCAGAAGTAGTATAGCAGCAGCAGCAGCAACAGCAGCAGCTGTGGTAGCAGTCGTGGTGGCAGTAAGCAGCAGTAGTCTCTGCCTCCTGTTTCCCTCTTTCTCTTTCAATTCTCCATTTAGATCTGAAATATGAGCAGCGCATTCATAGCACACCTTCAGAATATTCCGCCTTCTCCTTGGTGTGTTGGAACAGCAGTGGTGGTGGTGGTGGTGGTGGTAGTAGTAGTAGTAATAGTAGTAGTAGTAGTAGCAGCAGCAGAAGTAGAAATAGCAGTAGTACTAGTAGTAGTTATAGCAGCAGTAGTAGTAGCAGCAGTATTAATGCAGCAGTAGTAATATCAGCAACAGCAGCAGTAGTGGTGTTAATAGTGATAATAGCAGTGGGGGCAATAATCAGTCAGTGTGTTCTAGTATTCATTCAGTTTCAGACTTGACTCTCTATGAATCTCTCTTTCTGTCTTCGTCTATCTGTGTGTCTGTCTATCTGTCTGTGTGCCTGTCTGTGTCTCTGTCTCTCTCTGTCTTTCCCTTGCTCTTCATCTCCGATGCATTCCTTCATGAATGACCGTGAAAGGCATCTAAAAAAAAACCAAACAAACAAAAAAGTAAACCATTAGAACTCTCTCTCTCTCTCTCTCTCTCTCTCTCTCTCTCTCTCTCTCTCTCTCACACACACACACACACACACACACACACACACACACACACACACACACACACACACACACACACACACACTCGCGCACACACACTCACACACATGTACACCATCCATTTAATCGTTAATTAACGACTTTTAAAGGCATATAAAACACTAAACCGTTATAATTTCTGTCTTTTCGTCTTTCTCCATTTCAGATGATTTATTTGACAAACCGGCAATTGAAACTGATTTTGGAAACTACGTAAAAATATGTCGGCTTGAACATGTCACAGATATGTCCAGTCTGTGTCTGTCGCTGCTAGTCTCACTCTGTCTATGTCAGTGACTTTTCCCCTGTGACCGTGTTTTACTCTCTCTCTCTCTGTCTGTCTGTACGCGCGCGCGCGCGCGTGCGTGTGTGTGTGTGTGCTTGCGTGTGCATGTATGTATGTGTGCGCTCATATGCTTATGCATGTGTATGTTTGTGTGTATGTTTGTGTGTGTGAGTGCGTGCATGCATTCTTACGTGCGTGCGAGTGTGGTTGATTGCATGCGTGCGTCCGCGCATACGTGTGTGTGCGTGAAAAGACGAAAATTGTGAGGGTGGATTGATTGTAATAATTTATATTCAAATGTCGATGAGAGAGGGATGGGTGTGGGGCGGGTGGGGTCGGATGGGGACAATGTTGTGGAGGGGAGGGGGGGGGGGGTGGTGGCGGCGCTTTTGATGTATATGTGCAAGAATGTTTTAGGACATATGAGTATGCTTACCTTAAAGAATAAAACAAAAAACAAACGACATGGAGAAAAAATCATAAACGCTATGCGGAATTTCAGCAAAGTGATTGAAACAGTAAGCTTATTGAAACATGAGAGAGAAAGTGCAAGCAACATTTTAGAACCGTTGAAGTATTTCTGATTTTTAAAGAAAATGTAATCAAACGAGGCTGATGATCTTCCATGAAATAGAGACAATTGAAAAAGAGCTATGGAGTAAGTTTCCGACTGCTCCTTAAACACATATTCCATTTTACTGAATTCGGCTTGAAAAGCATTCAGCTTTGACCGAAAAAAGGATGTGATTGTCGGACATATTAAATGTATGGGATCACGAATGCATTAAGCCAAGGCTTTTCTTGTCTTTGTTGTTCTTTCAATAATTGTTAAAAAGATTGTCATTTATTCATATTCCAAATATTACAATGAGAATATCAGAGATTCCTAGCATCTGTACATTTTATCAACATTCTCATAAGAAGTTTAGATTTCTTTTTAACTGTGTGTGTGTGTGTGTGTGTGTGGTGTGTGTGTGTGTGTGTGTGTGTGTGTGTTGTGTTGTGTGTGTGTGTGTGTGTGTGTGTGTGTGTTGGAGAGAGAGAGAGAGAGAGAGAGAGTGAGAGAGAGAGGAAGAGAGAGAGAGAGAGAGAGAGGAGAGAGAGAGAGAGAGAGGGAGAGAGAGAGAGAGAGAGAGACTTAAGAGTTTAATTGTCATGAGGTATAGAACAACATGTTAATCACAAAATTATACAAAAAGAGAGGACAGTTTTTGTTTGAACGACAGTTATACTGGCCCATATACGGAGCCATTACAGTCGGTTTCATGTTCATGGAATCACGGACATATTTTGCAGCATGGCTTTGTAGAGCATCACAGCAGAGCATGTCACTCGAACATTGTTTGCACAAGTCTGGGTCTGGTCAATCTTGATGGAGTAGATGTCCAGACCACAGAGAATAATATATGTCTACTGACCATTTTTCTCACTCCATCTGTAATGTCCATGTATCTATTCTTTCCTGTTTGTGGATCGTGACCACTATAGCAATGTCTACTGACCTTATGTCTTCGTTCAAAATGTCGTGCGTTTACTTTTTAGTCGGAAGTTTCCAGTAATTCTTTGAAAGAATGCATTCTCAAAGCGCCGCCTTTTTGTTGTGTCCAGACAGATGTCTATTTGGAATCCAATTCCTTTTTCATGGCATGTGTTGTTCCCTCTAGATATGAATCACTTCCATTTCATGTGGACATGTCGGATGGACTCTAGCAATGAAGTGTCGGATATTTCTACATTTTGAAGCAGGCTTTCAGATGCCTGTTCGAGGTGTGATTTGTGGTTTGCTTTTGTTATGTGTAAACCAGAAACACGGCTGCGTACAGTTTGTAACCTGACTGGGCATCAACCATGTTCAACTGAGGCAGGAAGACTCACTGCATTTTAAGCAGGCGTTTTAAATGGCAGACTCGTGTGCGTTTGCGTGCGTGTTTGTGGGAGTGGGGTGGGGGGAGAGGTAGGGGGGAGGTGTAGAGAAGCAGGGGGAGGGGGGAGGGGGTTGATGGTGGTGGTGGTGGTGGTGGTGGTAGAGATAAACTCGGAAGGGAAAAGGGTTTGAATACGAGAACTGCGTTGCTCATGTCGAGATCTGTAGAAGGGAACCACATGTCAACTGCAATAAATGGATACTGGTATAATTAGCATATTACCGAGGTGAATCATTACGTCTGATTTCAGTTTTGAATTTTTTCTTGTTTATTTCAGGGTGTGCAGTGTTTTTTCTTTGCTTACTTTACAAAATGCTCTTGGGCACTTATGCCATTTTACGGAAAACCCCATCTCGCAAAATTTGTACTGATTTGTGATCTGTGTGATATTTGAGCGATCTTTGAATGCAAGAGGTATTTTAGGATCTATATTTTGGTGAAATTGATTTGAAATCTCCATTCAATGCTGTACCATACAGTTTCATTTATTTTGTAAGCAAGCTTTGTAGATGAAGAGAACTATTATGTCATGTGCATCTAACAGACATGGAAATTCGGTGCCGTCGTTTGTGATCGAATTAGAAGAATCGCCGTCTGCAGTAAGTTGGAAGGTCATTAACAAATGCATTGAGCAGACATTGGGCAGGCCTGTTTTCCTGGAAAAAGCTCTGAAGAATGGTGTTTTAGAATAGAATAGTCTATTCACTGTATTCGCAACATATTTCAGTGATATTACATAGCAAACGCATGTGCGTGTTGTGTGTGTGTGTGGTGGGGGGGGGGGGGGGGGGGGGCTGAGAGAAGGGGGCGAGTTTGCCCATCGTGTGTTTGTGTGAAGCCTTGAACCCTCCACTGTAACCAGTTGTGATGTGTTTCATTCTGAATCTGTGTGGGGAGGAGAGGGGAAAGAAAGAAGAGTACGCGGTATTGGAGGAAGAAGGGGAGGGGGGGGGGGGGGGGGGTCGGAGGAGAATGCGGGGGGAAGGTGCCTCAATGCAAATGATGATGACAGGAATGGGTTTTCGCTACCGTTTGAATCTTACAGATTTAATGCACTTTGTGACAAACAATTATCGGTGAATTCGCGTCGAATGATAGGAAGTGTGTTGCATTCAACGACTGAAGACAACATGTTTGAGTCTCGAATGTTGATTTTCTTTCTTATTTTTTTCGGAGATGGCGGATCGGGTGCTGGGGGCAAAAAATTGTACTCAAAGCTAAACCCTACATCCATGCTGGCATGATAATGGCAGCACCAGAGAAATTTGCCAGCTTGCCTGGAGAGAATGGCCCAAGCTTCTGCTCACAGAAACTTCTTGTGACATTACAGTACACTGAAATACAAGACAACACATTGCATACTATGAACCACTGACATGAATTAACACTGTTTTGATATAAAGACAACATAAACTGCTTAGTGCACTGTTACTATGCATAGATCACTAAACAGAACAGCGCGTGAATAACAACACAAGTTGAATACAGAGGTAATCTGGTGAAGCAGGGGAAACAACTGTTCGTACCTGTGTCATGAGCCAAATCTGTGGTTATCTCTCTTCTATTTTTCGTGTTCACATTCCGTTGCTTATACGGCATGCATCTTGACATCAATTGATCAATTTATTCGTTCCTGTATTTACTTTTTTATCAGTTCTTTCCTTGCTCCATTTATTTATTTATTCATTGACTCATTTTACTTGTTCGTTCATTTGTTTATCAATGTGTTCATTCATTTGTTTTTCGATGTGTTCGATTTATTTGTTTATCGATGTGTTCGTTCATTTGTTTATCAATGTGTTCATTCATTTGTTTATCGATGTGTTCATTCATTTGTTTATCAATGTGTTCGTTCATTTTGTTTATCGATGTGTTCATTTATTCATTCATTTGTTTATCGATGTGTTCATTTATTCATTCATTTGTTTATCGATGTGTTCATTCATTTGTTTATCAATGTGTTCATTTATTCATTCATTTGTTTATCGATGTGTTCATTCATTTGTTTATCAATGTGTTCATTTATTCATTCATTTGTTTATCGATGTGTTCATTCATTTGTTTATCAATGTGTTCATTCATTTGTTTATCAATGTGTTCATTCATTTGTTTATCAATGTGTTCATCATTTGTTTATCGATGTGTTCATTTATTCATTCATTTGTTTATCGATGTGTTCATTCATTTGTTTATCAATGTGTTCATTCATTTGTTTATCAATGTGTTCATTCATTTGTTTATCATGTGTTCATTCATTTGTTTATCGATGTGTTCATTCATTTGTTTATCGATGTGTTCATTCATTTGTTTATCAATGTGTTCATTCATTTGTTTATCAAAGTGTTCATTATTCATTCATTTGTTTATCGATGTGTTTCATTCATTGTTTATCGATGTGTTCATTCATTTGTTTATCAATGTGTTCATTCATTTGTTTATCAATGTGTTCATTTATTCATTCATTTGTTTATCGATGTGTTCATTCATTTGTTTATCAATGTGTTCATTCATTTGTTTATCGATGTGTTCATTTATTTGTTTATCGATGTGTTCATTCATTTGTTTTCAATGTGTTCATTTCATTTGTTTATCATGTGTTCATTCATTTGTTTATCAATGTGTTCATTTATTCATTCATTTGTTTATCGATGTGTTCATTCATTTGTTTATCAATGTGTTCATTCATTTGTTTATCGATGTGTTCATTTATTCATTCATTTGTTTATCAATGTGTTCATTTATTCATTCATTTGTTTTATCAATGTGTTCATTCATTTGTTTATCGATGTGTTCATTTATTTGTTTATCGATGTGTTCATTTATTTGTTTATCGATGTGTTCATTTATTCATTCATTGTTTATCATGTGTTTCATTCATTGTTTATCGATGTGTTCATTCATTTGTTTATCAATGTGTTCATTCATTTTTTTACAATGTGTTCATTCATTTGTTTATCAATGTGTTCATTCATTTGTTTATCAATGTGTTCATTTATTCATTCATTTGTTTATCGATGTGTTCGTTTTTATTTGTTTATCAATGTGTTCATTCATTGTTTATCAATGTGTTCATTTATTCATTCATTTGTTTATCGATGTGTTCGTTCATTTGTTTATCAATGTGTTCATTCATTTGTTTATCAATGTGTTCATTTATTTGTTTATCAATGTGTTCATTTATTCATTCATTTGTTTATCGATGTGTTCATTTATTCATTCATTTGTTTATCGATGTGGGTTCATTTATTCATTCATTTGTTTATCGATGTGTTCATTTATTCATTCATTTGTTTATCGATGTGTTCATTTATTCATTCATTTGTTTATCAATGTGTTCGTTCATTTGTTTATCAATGTGTTCATTTATTTGTTTATCAATGTGTTCATTTTTTCATTCATTTGTTTATCGATGTGTTCATTCATTTGTTTATCAATGTGTTCATTTATTTGTTATCGATGTGTTCATTCATTTGTTTATCGATGTGTTCATTTATTCATTCATTTGTTTATCAATGTGTTCATTTATTCATTCATTTGTTTATCGATGTGTTCGTTCATTTGTTTATCAATGTGTTCATTTATTTGTTTATCAATGTGTTCATTTATTCATTCATTGTTTATCGATGTGTTCATTCATTTGTTTATCAATGTGTTCATTCATTTGTTTATCGATTGTTCATTCATTTGTTTATCAATGTGTTCATTCATTTGTTTATCGATGTGTTCATTCATTTGTTTATCGATGTGTTCATTCATTTGTTTATCAATGTGTTCATTTATTCATTCATTTGTTTATCGATGTGTTCATTTATTCATTCATTTGTTTATCGATGTGTTCATTTATTCATTCATTTGTTTATCGATGTGTTCATTCATTTGTTTATCGATGTGTTTCATTCATTTGTTTATCGATTGTGTTCATTTATTCATTCATTTGTTTATCGATGTGTTCATTATTCATTCATTTGTTTATCGATGTGTTCATTTATTCATTCATTTGTTTATCGATGTGTTCATTCATTTGTTTATCAATGTGTTCATTCATTTGTTTATCAATGTGTTCATTCATTTGTTTATCAATGTGTTCATTTATTCATTCATTGTTTATCGATGTGTTCATTCATTTGTTTATCAATGTGTTCATTCATTTGTTTATCAATGTGTTCATTCATTTGTTTATCAATGTGTTCATTCATTTGTTTATCGATGTTTTTCATTTATTCATTCATTTGTTTATCAATGTGTTCATTCATTTGTTTATCGATGTGTTCATTTATTCATTCATTTGTTTATCAATGTGTTCATTCATTTGTTTATCAATGTGTTCATTCATTTGTTTATCAATGTGTTCATTCATTTGTTTATCAATGTGTTCATTCATTTGTTTTTTCGATGTGTTCATTCATTTGTTTATCGATGTGTTCATTCATTTGTTTATCGATGTGTTCATTCATTTGTTTATCAATGGGTTTTATTCATTTGTTTATCAATGTGTTCATTCATTTGTTTATCAATGTGTTCATTCATTTGTTTATCATGTGTTCAATTCATTTGTTTATCAATGTGTTCATTCATTTGTTTATCAATGTGTTCATTCATTTGTTTATCGATGTGTTCATTCATTTGTTTATCAATGTGTTCATTCATTTGTTTATCAATGTGTTCATTCATTTGTTTATCAATGTGTTCATTCATTTGTTTATCGATGTGTTCATTTATTCATTCATTTGTTTATCGATGTGTTCATTATTCATTCATTTGTTTATCGATGTGTTCATTTATTCATTCATTTGTTTATCGATGTGTTCATTCATTTGTTTATCGATGTGTTCATTCATTTGTTTATCGATGTGTTCATTTATTCATTCATTTGTTTATCAATGTGTTCATTCATTTGTTTATCAATGTGTTCATTCATTTGTTTATCGATGTGTTCATTTATTCATTCATTTGTTTATCAATGTGTTCGTTCATTTGTTTATCAATGTGTTCATTCATTTGTTTATCGATGTGTTCATTCATTTGTTTATCAATGTGTTCATTCATTTGTTTATCAATGGGGTTCATTTATTCATTCATTTGTTTATCGATGTGTTCATTTATTCATTCATTTGTTTATCGATGTGTTCATTTATTCATTCATTGTTTATCGATGTGTTCATTTATTCATTCATTTGTTTATCGATGTGTTCATTCATTTGTTTATCGATGTGTTCATTTATTCATTCATTTGTTTATCGATGTGTTCATTCATTTGTTTATCAATGTGTTCATTCATTTGTTTATCAAAGTGTTCATTCATTTGTTTATCAATGTGTTCATTCATTTGTTTTTCGATGTGTTCATTTATTTGTTTATCAATGTGTTCATTCATTTGTTTATCGATGTGTTCATTCA
>CM031608.1:96482846-96499046 GCA_018398815.1 Conus ventricosus | reverse complement strand
GTCAGTTTGACCAGGCATTCCGCATTGATCTGGAATTTGATTATTTTCTAATTATTTTCATTCATTTGCTATCTTTTTCCAAACAGGATTTGTACCACATTATAATCCTGTAACAGCTACAGTACTTTAAAGACTAATTCAAATAGTGTAATATCGTTTGCATAACTCCTCATTAAGTTTAGGCTGTCCCTACCCTGTACGTATCGAAACGTAGCCGGATATATATGGTCAGTTTGAATTTTTAGGCGTTTCAAAAACGCCCTCTTTCAATTCCTGTTAATTTACTCCATACTAAGTATGGATGACACGTGACACATAGCATGCACCCTGCGTGAGAAATGGAAAGAATGAAGGAAGTAAGGAAACTGAGTGAACGATACTGACTGGATGACACGGGAAACGACTGAATGAAACGACAGCTGGCACGCTCTTTAGTCGGCACTACCCAGGTAGGCAGCCCGTTGTGCAAACGAGTGTGTATTGCTTAGAGCTTGGTCTCTAGCCGAGGATAGGCGCTACATAAGTATTCATAAGAGAGAGAGAGAGAGAGAGAGAGAGAGAGAGAGAGAGGAGCAGTTGAAATATGACTGTTTCTACAGTTAAATAAAATGGACAATCGGGTTCACATACATGTACTTTGAATATAACTCCCCTTTCCCTACGCTCTGTATATCAAAACGCTTTGAATCATTTTGGGTTGATCTGTTCATTTAAGCAGTTTCTTGTCACACGCATTCATTTCTGATCTATTTCTGATCAGCATTCTAGCCAAATGATAAAACTACCACCTCCGCAGCATTCCAGGATATTTTACAGAGTGCGAACATAACTTTGACATTACTTCTCCTAACCCTGCCTTCTGCACATCAAAACTGACCATTTCCGGATTGATCTGGAGTTTTAATCGTTTCTTTTATCCCTCTCATTCATTTGCTGTCTCTTTTTTTTCCAAACAGGATTTCTACCACATGATAATCCTACAACACCTACAGCATTTTGAGAACTTTTTCACATGGTAAGATTGTGTTTGCACAACTTTTCACGTAGCTTCAGCAACCCCTACCCTCTACGTGTCGAAGCGTGGCCGAACGCGGCAATCCGTAACGATTTTAGAGTCATGCTCCGTAACCATTTTAGTCATGCTCTTTCAATTTCTATTGATTTTCAAACAGAATTTCTGACATATGTTGAAACCGCTACATCTACACTATGCTTTGACATATTGCTGAATGTGCGATTGCGTTCGCATAACTTTTAACATAACTTCCCCAACACTACCCTCTACGTATCAAACAGAGTCAGGCATTCTGTATTGATCTGGAATTTGATTATTTTCATTCATTTGCTATCTTTTTCCAAACAGGATTTGTACCACATTATAATCCTGTAACAGCTACAGTACTTTAAAGACTAATTCAAATCGTGTAATATCGTTTGCATAACTCCTCAAGTTTCGGCTATCCCTACCCTGCACTATCGAAACGTAGCCGGATATATATGGTCAGTTTGAATTTTTAGGCGTTTCAGAAACGCCCTCTTTCAATTCCTGTTAATTTATTAGCAGATTTTTGCTACACATAAATGCTGTAGCATCTCTACTATGCTTTGACATATCATTGACCGTGTGATCGCATTCGCATAACTTTTGACATAACTACTCCTAATTCTACCTTCAAAACAGGGTCGGTCATTTAGGATTGATCTGGAATTTAAACCCGTTGTAATCTATCGTTCGTTTTATAATCATTTCCGAAAAGAATTTCTGTTACACAATAATGACACAACATTTCCGCATTTCAGGAACTATTTCACATAGTGTGATCGTGTTCGCATATTTTTTTTCACGTAGCTTCAACTACACCTGCCCTTTACGTATCAAAGGGTAGTCAGACACTGCCAATCAGTTCGAATTCGTAACCATTTTACAGTCGCTCTCTTTCCATTTCTGCCGATTTCCCAACTGAGTATCTGCCATACAAAAATGCTTCAGCATCTACGCTATGCTTGGATATGTCTTAGTTCATACAGTCGCTTTCGCACAACTTTTAACATGGTGTCCCCTAACCCCACCCTCTGCGTATTAAAACGCAGTAACTCATTTTGGGTCGATTTGCAATGTAAGATTCTTGACGGTCTCATTCATTTCTCATCTGTTTGCGAACAGGTTTTCAACTGCATGATAATGCTACCACCTCTGCAGCATTACAGAACTCTTTTAAAAAGTGCGATCGTCCTCATATGACTTTGGACATAGCTTCCCTTAGCCCCACCCTCTGCATATCAAAATAGGGTGAAGCCGTTCCAGAATTTAATCTTCTTTTTTATGACTCCATTTCATTTGCTATATTTTTTCGAACAGGATTTTGACATTTTTACCACATGATAAGCTTACAACACTGCAGCATTTCGAGGACTATTTCACTTGGTAGGATCGTGTTTTACATTACTTTTCTTCAATTACCCTTACCCTAGGCATCCAAGCGAAATCGGATGCTGGCAAATAGGTTCAGTTTGTAACAATTTTAGAACCCCTCTGTTTTAATTTCTATTGATTTTCTAACATAAGTTTTGCCATATATTGATACTGCTACATTCATGCTGTGCTATGATACATTGTTCAGTGTGCTCTCGTGTTCGCATAACTTTTGACAAAACTTCCCCTAACCCTCCCCCAACGTATCAACACATGATCCATCATATTGGACTTATCTCAAACACTCCTTTTCTCATCACTCTCACTCATTTTGTATTCATTTCCAAACAGAATTTCAACCACGCAAGAATCATACAACATTCCCAGCATTTCAGGGCCTATTTCACACGGCGTGATCGTGTCTGCATAACTTTTCACATTCCATCAACTACCCCTACCACCTGCGTATTGAGTCATAGCCAGCCGTTCTAGTCAGCTTGAATTCACCACCGTTTAATCGTCGTTCGGTTTCAATTCTATTGATTTAAAAAAAAAAAGAAAGAGTTATGCTACATGTCAATGCTGACATACTTTATATTTTAGATTGTGCGATTGTGCTCGCAAAACTTTTGACTTAGGTATTCTTACCCCTACCCTCTAAACATAGAAAAGTTTCCGTCATTTTGGATCGATCTGCACGTCAGTCAATGCAGAATCGATCGCTCCCATGTTTTATCAATCTACATACACAGTGCCCACCATGCTTGAATGTACCAACACAAACTCTATACTCAGTCCCATATGACATTTCCGAGTGTGTTCGCGTGTTTGTTGTTGTTGTTGTTGTTGTTGTTGTTGTTTTCATCCCATAGTTTCCCAACTCCTACCCCATACACAGATCCCGGTCATCTATCTTTGCTGGATCTTCAATTCGATTATTTCATGAACACCTGCCTTGAGTTACTTTTACATGGCGAGTGGGATTTATGATAGCTTTTCGTTCCGTACTGTCTTAACGCGTTTTGAACTATTTCATGTCAGTGTCTGGAAACCTCACAAACTGACTTAAGCTTCTTACACTGTGACTGCATCGAATGCAGTGGCCATTGTGCGGGGAAATTCCAGTTGGGGTCATTTCATTCATGTATCTGTTTTGTCCACGACAGTACGGTGGGACATATTTCTGTGTGTATTCTGAATGTTCATGGAGGATGCTGGTTTCCTATTTCAATCAGTTTGTGTTGGATATGGCTACTTGTGGCACTCAACGGATTATCCGGGGTTTGTTTACATTTGACTGGACTGTCATGTGGTGTATTGAAGTTGTCTGCTATTTCAGTAATTGATGGACAGTGTCATGAAATGGGTGTTAATACTGCAAAAGATGTATGTTGCCGAAATACCTTTTAGCCCTTACATTGACAGTGAACATGTAAGTAATCATGTATTGGCTCAGATTTGGGCCTTTTGTTGTTAAATATGAGGTCACAATGTCTATTTTTGATCTAACACGGAAGATGTTAGACATCTTGATCTGCCCTGAAGGGGGCGTTTTCTGTGCGATAATAATAACATTATATGTGTCAAGATAAATTTGTGATTCCCTTTGCCCCAATAGTTCACAGTTTACATGCATTCCCTATTGATCATAAGAGTAAACAAAGTAAAGAAACGATCTGTCTTACCGTTAGCTGAAAGAAATGAATCCATTGTGCACAAATGTAGCGAAAACACAGGTCGCATATTGTATTTTGTCATATCACATCAAATATAATTCAGTTCACATAGAGAATGATGTATTATCTGACAAAGAAAATGTTTAAAACAGCTTTATAATTCTAAGATAGGCTGTCGATTTCATAAATCCTTTAAATCAACAGAAACACAGGTCCAGACTGATGTCTCTTCCTTCAGTTTCAACAACCCCTTAACCTCGTAAAGCGAGTGCTGCTTGGTCGGCGCACAGTCGCCGACTCGGGGAGCTAGGGCAAGATCTAGTCTAGTAGCCTATAGGCCTAGGGCTACATCAGAAGAGCTAGGCCTAAATTGCAAAATATAGATCTAAACCAATTTTGTTCGAATATTAAGTGACTAGTTTTGTCCAGTTTAAAAACACTAGCTCCCTTGACTTTTGCTAATTCCATCTTTAGCCGCTTATTTAACATGGCAGTACAGGTTTGGAACATAAATGAGAGAATCTTAATACAGATCTGCAGAATGTTGGTCCAAACAAACGGTGACTACCACTGAGCTCGTCGCATGCAAAACTTGTTGGCTCTCCGTATATTCAAGTTCAAGTTCAAAGTAGGGGCGATGAAATAATTTCATCATAGCCTTTCAGCTTTGTATGCCCCTTCATTGTCGTATATTGTTTTTGGTCAGGTCTTAAAGGGAGCCTAGTTTTTTTTCTTTTTCTTTTTCTTAACTATCAAAAACGTACCTAATGTCAGTAAATGTGTGATGTTTATCGATAAGATTTTTAAATGAATTAATATTTGGTGCACGCTTTATATCAGGTGTTAGTTTACTCCAAATGGGTGCAACTCTCTGACTGAATGAATATTTCCTTATGTTAGTATTGGCATGCTGGATTTGTATTTTATCACAAATGTTACGTGTTATATTGGTTAGTGCAAGCTGAAAGAAACATGACTGGTCAATATCATCAAGGTTATTGAAAATCTTATAAGTTTGGATTAAATCCCCTCGTATTCTTCTTGCTTTGAGGGATGGTAATTTTAGGAATCTCAGTCTTTCTTCGTATGTATAATTATGAATGTTATGTATAATTATGAATGTTATGTATTAACTTTGTAGCCCTCCTCTGCACTTTCTCAGTTTCTATTGACTGCCTTATTGATCTCGGATACCATATTACATTTCCGTATTCGAGGAATGGTCTTACCATTGCTTTATATAATCTAAGGAAGGTATTTTTACATTGCGACTTTGGTCTCTTTTATTTCGACTGGACCTTCATCATATCAGGCAAACTTCTGGTTTCAAACTCATATGCTTTTGAGAACCAATAAATGACCGAATGTTGATTTGATAACGTATGACAGCAAATGATTTTAGCGGGCACTAATTCAATCCATACCAACATTCGGAACAGAGTGTCTGGCCTGTGTAGTTCCACCATACAGGCTGAAGGAAAACAGTCTTTTAGAAACAGTATAATTTGGTTTTCTTTATCTCAATTGTTACTATGTTAAATATGTTAATGTTAAGATATTGCATTTATATATTATGTTATTGAGTCAAATTATAAATTTGACTTTGAATTGGCTTGTGTTCTTTTATTATTTTTCATGGTGAGATGTGGGCATGTTGTCCTGTCTCTCAAACTATGCAGTGTGTCTCGGCACTTAAGTTTATAAACTAGTGGGTCGTCTGCACCTTATTGTTCAGGGTGTTTACTGAACGTCAACTATAAACTAGTGGGTCGTCTGCACCTCATTGTTCAGGGTGTTTACTGAACGTCAACTATAAACTAGTGGGTCGTCTGCACCTTATTGTTCAGGTGTTGTGAAGTGACTATAACTAGTGGTCGTCTGCACTATTGTTCAGGTGTTTATGAACGTCACTATAAACTGTGGGTCGTCTGCACCTTATTGTTCAGGGTGTTTACTGAACGTCGGGCACTTGATATCCATCTTGACAATATATATATTATTACTATTATATATTATATATATTATATATGATAGTATATATATATATCATATTATACATATATATATATATATATATATATATATATATATATATATATTAATGTAGTTAAATACCAAAAGATTTGATAGTGCTCGACCCTTTTTAAAACTATTTTAACAATATATATATATATATATATATATATATCTGTCATGATTAAAAAGGAGTTAAAATCAAGTTAAAACTCGACAATTTGTTTCTAGCTGATGACAGCGCAACCCCGCTAGAAACAAATTTGTCGAGTTTTAACTGAGTTTTAACCTTCCTTTTTAACTCATTGACAAATGTTGCTCCCAAGGTCGAGCACTTTTAAAATCATTTTAGGCTCTTGTTATTCATCTATATATATATATATATATATATATATATATATATAATCAGAGTTAAAAAGCCACTCAGAACGTTAAAAGTGCTCAACCATGTAGGGAGCGACATACCAGTTTAAAATAGGATGTTAAAATGGAAAAATTAAAAACCTACAAGCTTGTTTCAAGCTAAAACGCTCTCCTCAGGGTATACAATTTGGGCACGTCACCGGTGTTATATACCGTGGTGTGTGGGCGTGTGAGTTCTGTGCGTGTGGCACGTGGCCTGCCTGTTTTTTCTTTTTTGGGCCCGTTCAGGGGGGACGTGTTACGGAATGGTGCATTGACAAAGATTTCAATTTATGCCTGCAATTGTTTATCATTTCTACTTTAGAGTTCAGGGATGCTAGGTGGGGTTTACATAATATCAGCCACTTTTCTGTAGTACATAAGTTGCATTTTTTAGAAATGTTGTTGTATGGTGCTGCTCTTTTTTATAATTTTCCATGATATGTTGTAATCTATTTTCTTATTTTTAAGCTTCCAAATATATTTACTTAATTCTGTTTGGTTTTTATATTTTTCATTTTTGAAAGACTGTTTATGGTTTGCATATCTGGTTTTAAAATGGTGTGCCGTGATCCCTATGTATGTTTCTTTATCACTGTCTGTTGTTACCGTAGCTTGGTACACCATATTGTTGTAGAGACACTTATTATTCAGAGGGCACTGGTCTTTTTTGTGCAATTACAAGATATCCTTTCATCACCCTCTTTGGTTGTGTTGTTTTTGGTTTTATTGGAAGAATCAATTATATTTTTAAGGTTGGGCATACACGAGTATGATAGCTTGACGGTATTTTTGTTGAATATTTTAGATAGTACATGTTCTTTTGGGAATGATGTTTTAAGGATTCTGAGGAATTCTTTTCCTACGTTAGTTTTCGTTCTTTTATCATATGGAGGGTTATACCATATAAGTTTTCTTTTCCTGTTTTTCCTGTTGCTGTTTATGTTGTTATCTGGGTTATATTGTAATTTGTAGTTGTAGCCACTTTTTTCAGCGCCTCTTGGTATTCGGCGGCTGCATTGTTAAATTCTTTCTCATTGCATGACAGTTTAGATAATCTTTTTGTTTATACCATTAGGTATGGTTTTTAAGATGGAGGGTGGGTGGTTACTATTGATGTCTACGTAGACAGGTGTGTCATTAGGTTTTTTTATATGGTTTGTATGTATGATCCTTAAGGTCTAATGTTATGTCTAAATAATTTACTGTTTTTTTGTTGGCTTCTACTGTGATTTTTAGGTTATGGCTTTGAAAAATTTTACAAAGTTCTTTTTTCTTGTTTTAAATGGTTTTTGGTTTATTGTTTAACGTGGCAAGACCGTCATCTCTGTATAAGCCAACCTGTTTACCAAGTAAACATTGAAAAACAAGAAAAAAAACCCACCCCACCCCACCCCCGACCTCACCCCACCTCTCCTTTTTACATCATGTACGTATCCTTCCTGCACACTCCAGACATCAACAAAATGCTTTTACATTCACAAGCACGCGCACGCACACACACACACACACACACACACACACTCTCTCTCTCTCTCTCTCTCTCTGTGTCACTCTCTCTCTGTCTCTCTCCCCTCTCTGCTCACCCCTTCCTTACACACACACACACACACACACACACACACACACACACACACACTACATCTCTCGCTCTTGCACAGAGAGAGAGAGAGAGAGAGAGAGAGAGAGAGAGAGAGAGAGAGAGAGAGAGACAGAGACAGAGACAGAGACAGAGAAAGAGGGTGTGGAGGGGGAGCAGACACAGACAGACAGGCAAACAGACAGAGTGTAAAATTCGAAGAGGAATTTAAAAAAAAAAAAGAATTTGCTGCTTCGCCCTCCCGCCTTCAACATTGATGTTTAAAAAATGAAGTGACGTCACGTGTCACTGCTGTGTCAATACTTTTATCAACCATTTGTTGTCTTAGTGAGGGAATCAGAAAGTTGGGTGACAAGTACTTTTATCAACCATTTGTTGTCTTAGTGAGGGAATCAGAAAGTTGGGTGACAAGTACTTTTATCAACCATTTGTTGTCTTAGTGAGGGAATCAGAAAGTTGGGTGACAAGTACTTTTATCAACCATTTGTTGTCTTAGGGAGAGAATCAGAAAGTTGGATGACAAGTACTTTTATCAACCATTTGTTGTCTTAGTGAGGGAATCAGAAAGTTGGATGACATTTATCAACCATTTGTTGTCTTAGTGAGGGAATCAGAAAGTTGGATGACAAGTAGGATTTCTCAAAGACTTGTTTCCAGGACAACGGAAATGCCCCTGGAATTTCTAGCCCTGGTCGTGTTGGTGTCGGTCAGTGGTGTCTGTTCTGAACCAGCACATACAGGGCACCACTTACTAAGCGCCCAGCTGATGGCCATGACAACTGTGGCTTGGTCGCCCAGCCAACGTGAATGAACATCTACCGCCAGAGGGCGCCATCATATCCATCCACTGACAGTCCTCCAGAACTGAACACGTTGACAGGGATTTCCCCCACAGGGAATGGAAAGTGAACTGAACACGTTGACAGGGATTTCCCCCACAGGGAATGGAAAGTGAACTGAACACGTTGACAGGGATTTCCCCCACAGGGAATGGAAAGTGAACTGAACACGTTGACAGGGATTTCCCCCACAGGCAATGGAAAGTCAGGTCTCCACGTCAGCAGGGCAAAAAGGAGCCAGGGAAGCTCAGACTTTTTTTTCAAAAGGGGGGGGGGGGGGGGGGGGGGGGGGGGTCAAGATGGGAGGGAGGAGGGGGACTGATCAGATTGATGCTATTTGTTCCGTTTTGATCTGAGATCACATGACAGAGCTGTACACTATGTGAACCAACCAGAGAACTATAATATGTCTCTTCTGGCTCACCCGCTCTCACCCGGCCTTGGCCGGTTTCGAGCTGCCGAGCCAGAAACAGACATATTATAGTTCTCTAACTAGTAAACCCTACAAACAAACATATTGTGTAGGATTATCCGTTTTCAATACTAATTTACTAAACTTTTCAGATTTTAGTTTTTGCTTAATCCTATGTTTTTCTTGATCGTTTTCAATAACATCATTTTCACGCAAACATTCATCAAATGCATCTCTGTCTTTCATGTGAAATAAAACTACAGTCTTTAACTGTTCTCTAAAGTCTTTTAAAACCGAGTTATATTTCTGACATAAAATCCACACACACACTGCAGGTGAGAGAGATTGGCTTATGCAGGCTGTTCTTTTTTAAAGGCATGCAGTGAAGCGCAGCACTCCCCAGAGATTTCAATAGAAGCATTCAGAGCAATCTAGCGGTCTCCACTCATGCATCGTTGGATTTGTAAAGCGAGAGTTAAATACCCATAGTGCAGTTCTGAATAGCGAGATTTCTACAAGTGGTTGAAAGGATTTTGCTCAGTCATTCCCGCCTGAGGTAAAACAGATATAGACATGTTTCTTACATTCTCCTATCATAAGTCAAGATTTAATCATGTGATAGTAAAAAGACGTCACATCCGCCCCCAGCACTGTTGTTGACGTTGGCAACCAGGCAGAGCTGTCTTGTCATTTTACTTGGTGGCGTTGTGCTGTGCAGGTGTGTGGTGCTTTTTCTGTGAGAGAAGTGTTTGCATATGGCACAAAATATAGCTGCAGTTTCAGAAGACAGTGTGGATTCTGAGTTAGAAAAAGTTCTTGAATCACAAATACCTTTTCAACAACTTTATAGATTAAATTATTTGGGTGCGGAAGACATGGAATCAGCTACAACTTTCCAACAAGCTCAAAATCTCCCATTACCGCCGCCAACGCCAACGGAATTGTGGACAGAGGAAGAAAAGAATGCTTTACATGAAAATATAAGATACTTTGAAAATGATTGAAGCAGCTCGTAAAGCAACGGTTAATGCTGGCAAGTTTTGTGAACTACTGACGATTGGAATGACGCGGTTCTAAACAGAAACAGCTAATATATAACCACCTGTCTGTCAAGTTTTCGAACTACTGTGACGGGCTTCTAAAAATAGTAACGGTTACGCGTAACCGCCTGGCCAGCAGCAAAGGCTGGGCTGTTGAGACCACAGGGACGGCCTAACAGCGTGCAGACCTGCGCGGCGGGTTTTGGACTACTGACGATAGTATGACGTGGTTCTAAAAATAGTAATGGTTACGCGTAACCGCCTGGCAAACATTCTTCCTGAAAACTTGCTTCAACGTGGCTGTCTTGAATTTACGACGTTCAAGTGTGGACAACAAAAAGCCCCCTTTACTTTCCCACAAGCACTGTCCTGTCTATTGTGTGTTTGTTTGTTGTTTGTTTGTTTGTGTTTGTGTTTGTTGTTTGTTTGTGTGTGTGTGTGTGTGTTTTGCCCCACCCCACGCATGCACGTCCCCCACCCCACCCCACGCATGCACACCCCCACCCCACCCCACCCCACCCCACCCCACCCCACACACATGCACACACTCAAGTCATCCACAAGTTCTTAACTCAAGTTACTCCAAGTCACTTCTAAGTTTTTACTCAAGTTGTCCTCAAGTCATCCTCAAGTTGTCCTCAAGTCATCCTCAAGTCATCTTAAGTCATCCTCAAGTCATCCTCAAGTTGCCCCAAAGTCATCCTCAAGTCATTCACAAGTTCTTAATAAGTTCTTGATCAAGTCACCTCAGGTCATCCTCAAGTCATCCTCAAGTCATCCTCTAAGTACAACCAAGTTCTTATTCAAGTTATCTTATAATTATCAAAAAAAAAATACAATCTATGTTTTTATCTTAAATAGTAGATGTCTAATATAGTACACACACGCCTCAAAAACGCGTCATCGTTGAGGATGTCTTGCTCAGCGTTCTCTGCGCGAGATCGGTCGGCATAGATCTTAATGAAGTTCTTACATCCTAAGCAACCACATTGATTACAATTCAGGTCTATGGAAATGTCTTTTATAGACTCCATGTCTTTATTTATTGACTCCATCATTTTAAACAAATAAAAATCCGCCATGTTTTATCAAAAATTTAAATTTAAGTTCTTAAAATATTATTGCATTATAAATGGATCAAAATGATTTTTTGTTATTGGCGGTGGTGGCGTGCTGTTGTTTTCTGTATTTAGTGGTTCAGATTTTTTTGATTGCTTTTGTTTTTGTTGCCATTCTTTATATATTTTATAACCGTAATAACTGACCCCAGCAGCAGCAATGGTGCCAAAAACGGCAACAGTTTTAAGTTCAATATTCCATGAAGACTTTGGTGCCTTTGAATTAACTTGCTCTTGTTCTGGAGCTGGCATTGGATCAACTGTTGGCGTTGGCGTTATGTTTTCATTATGAGTTATATTCTGTGATTGTAACTGTAATTTTTTTTGTTTGTTCCACTCTGCTAATTTTTTTCCTGCTGCAATGCGTCCAGGATGAGGTGTTTTACTGGTTACTTTCTCGACTTGATTCATGTTTTCTGATTCAGTGTTTCTGATTCTGCTGATTTTTCGACTCGTTCATTTTGAAGGGAAATAAAATCTATATGATTAAAAGTAATTAATCCCATGATTAACGGCGATAACAATGTTTCCAAATCTGTAATATAAATCACAGCTTAGAGACTCTAATGACTTTGTTTAAAACTGGATCTTGCGTTAAATCATACGTAGATCTTGTTCAGAATCAAAAGGGAGCAAATCTACTGACTAGTTTAGTGTACAAACTAAGAACCGTTTGCCCAACACTTTTTACCATTCTCGACCCCAGCTGCGCTTCATACCTGTTATGATACTTTATAATGTCTTGTGGCGACATCTGTTGAATCTGTTCTATGCTGAATTCAGTTCCGAGGAACTGTTTTGTTTTTCCACATGCTGCCAAAGAATACAGCCTCTCCTTTTTGGGCATAATAGCTTGATCATCAACTTCTTCTTTTGTAAGTTCAGGAAGGTTTAGGCCGCCCTGTAGCTGTAGTAGATCATCGGTGTTCATGTTTTTATTAATTATAATTATTTTATTTTTTAAAATGAGCACCGAAAAAACTGTTGCCAACCTTGTATACCATTTGCTTGTTATTGGGGGCTAAGTGTAGGATACACAATGCTTGGTAAAAGCTTGTTAAGAAATAAACCAGCAGATCTTGGCAAACTAGACTTTGAGGATTCAGCAAAGCTAATCGCTATTATTACAGCTTCGTTTGCCACGAAAGATTTTCTAGTCAAGCAAGGAATAATTCCAGACAGTATAAATATGTAATAAAAAATACATTTATAAAAAATGGCTTCACTCGTAATGATGATAGGTGGCGCTGTGGTGAATGCGCTTGCTTTTAGCGGAAGTAATTACGCTTTTAGTAAACTACGGGATGACGGCGAGAGAAAAAAGACATAACAAAGCTGTGGAAGCAACTAGCAGCTGCACAGACGCTATGAAAAGCAGAGAATTGAAACAGTTAGATTTCATTAACGACACACTGAAAAAACAGGGTCATGCAGCTTACACATTTAAAGATGTTGATCAAGCAATAAAACAATATTATCTAGTAACAGGCAAACCGATCGAGACATTGCCCCACCAAAATTCAGTGACTTTTATCAACCATCAGAAAAACAAAAGATGCAAAGAAATCGTGTTTATTGTCTTGGCATGACCGTTGTGTATTTTGTTGCGCATAATATTGGCTGAATAAAAATGAACAAAATCTATTATTCGCCAAAAGGATATTGGAAGGGAATCACGGCAATTAAAAAGCTAAGCCAAGCAGCAGGAGTCAGTGAACAAACAGCAAAGGAATGGCTATCTAAACAAGCGATCTGGCAAATTTATTTACCTGCACCCAAACGAATACAGAGACCACGCTTTGTGAATACAATACCGAACGACACCCATCAAATGGATCTTCTATATTTACCTCTGATACGATTAGACGAAAAAGAGTTTAAGTACGCACTCACAGTCATTGACATTGCTTCAAGATTACAAAGATGCTGAACCATTAACACAAAAGAGTGCTTCTGCTGTTGCTGTTGCCATACAACTGATATACCAACGAGGGTCCCTTAACTTTTCCTCGCATGATTCAAGTCGATGATGGGAAAGAATTTAAAGGACAAGTGATCAATTATTGTTAAAACATAGAGTTACCATTAAAAGAGGCATTCCAGGAGTTTACAGATCACAGGCTTTAGTTGAAAACTTTAACAAACAGTTAGCTGAAGACTTTTCTCCTACCAGTATCACAGAGAGCTGATTGACAATTCTCGCAACACAGAATGGTTAGAAGACTGCCTCAGTTTTGCGCGCAATGAATAATGAAGAATTTAAAGGACTAAAACCAGTACAAGCAATCAAAAGAAAAACAATAAATGTTGCTGAGATCCAGTACCACCAGCAAACTATTACCGTTTGGTTTAAAAGTAGGTACCTTTATTTACGGGGGAAGCAGAAGGGGACACTCGCATCAGGGCAAACCGATCCAGTTTGGAGTGTTGATCCATATGAAATAAAAAGAATTGTAAAAATGAATCCGCCGTGTATTATTTACGAGAAACTGACACAACAAAACAACCGGCTCCTCAAAGATCTTTTGTAAAGGAAGAACTGCAGATAATCCCACCAGACACAGTTCCGCTTTAATTATTTTACGGTTCTGTAGTGCCCGATTGCATTTTGAAAACTCTGGATTAAAAAACAACGTTTTGTGTTTGTTCTATCTAAAGACTTCTTTTTTACAAACCCTTGGGGTTTTTTCTCATGTAGATTAGATCGCAGTTTTTTTTCGTTGTCATGATGAAAGTCTTATTTTTAAAACAATGCTTCTTTGTAGTTGTATGCGATATGTTTGACTGCCCCAACACGCGGAAAATAATTTTTTTTTGCCTTTTTTTAAATGATTTTCTATGGCTCGAAATTACTGTTTTTTTTTGATCTTTTAAAAAATAAACTCCTTTTAAACCCCTCCAGATTTAAATTTATCCCTTTATTTTCCTAAAACCTTTTGTTTTAAAGGTTTAATTTTAAAAGGGAATTTTTTGGGGAAACGATGTATCATTTCCATCCCGCATGCCCCTTTTGCTATTCCCTTTCCATGTCTTTAAAAGATGTCTTCAGTAGGGGGGAATTTTTAAAAAAACTATCTGTATCGGGTTTAAAAACTCTGGACTCTGGATACAAGGGTTTTTAAAAATTTGTCTAAAAAAATTCTAACATCAAAAGGGTTTGATTAAATTTTAAAAACAGTAAAAACCCCTTTTTAAACGGGGTTTTTCCAATTTTACTTTCTTTTTTTATTTTTTATGCCAAAAAGCTGATCATGAAAATTTCTAAAGCCCGATTTTTTGGGTTTTTGAAGTGTTTAAATTGCTTTTTCTTTGGAAAACTAATCGGCATCTTTGCGCTTGTGCGGTTTTCCCCATAGTCTTTCCAAAAAAAATGTTGTTCATCAATTAAAAAAAGTTTTTTCTAAAGCATTTGGATTTATTTCTGGGGATCGTTTTTTCAGATGTTTGGTTTCATGAATGTTTTTGATAAAAGCAATTATACGAGGGGAAGCTGTTAATTAAAAAGCATTTTTAAAATAAAATTGTGAGTCTTTTTGACAGACAAAAATTTTTTTTTGCCGCGAAGTTAGGCAAATTTTTGGCGGCTCTTTGGATTCATCTTTAGACTTCTGCAGTAATGGGTAGTAATTTGAGGCATGGAGTTCTGGGTTTTTAAAGTAAACTTCTAGAATGTTCCCGCTGTTGTGGGGCCCCCAAACTGCCCAACCACTTAATGCTTTTGAATATTATTGTACCTGTGACATTTCAAAGTTGCGTAAGGGAAGTGATGGCCATTGCCAAACCCCTACAGATTGTTTGCATCTAAAATGAGTTTGTTGCCCTTTTTTCTTGGATCATAGTGTCCAAGTATTTGTTTTTTGTTTACGTAATGATGCGACCCCATACTAATTCCTCCACGAAAATCCGTTTTCAATCATCTGACATTGGTAGGTCGAAATAAATCAATTTTTACTCCAAAACTTTAAAAAAGCACCCCAGCTATCCGGGCGCGAAATGTAATGCGCGGGACCCGGCTTAATGTTTCAGCAGGTCTTTCTATAATTTTTCAAAAACGTCCCCCAAAAACATGTATCAGCCCTCAAGTAGGAGTCATGTTTGTTCCCCCGTTTTACAATCTAAACTTCTGCCCGCATCTTGAGATGGCGGTAATAGAAACCTGATGTCCTTTTTTCGAAGACAGAAAGAACGCGCCCCCTTTTGGTGGAAGTTTTTTTTTTTCCAAAAAATTTCCCAACTGTTATGTATCAAAAGGGTAAAAAGCCCTTTCTAACGGATGGGGCAAAAAATTTTTTGTTATTGGGCAGGACTTTGGACATAGCCCGCGACTCTAAAGAACCCATCTTTTGTTGTAGAGTCATAAAAAGCTGTTTTTAAAATGAAAAAATGTACTTTTTTTGATTGGTCTGTGGGGGGGATTTTCTTTGGGGCTCCCCCTTTGGGAAAAGGGGCCCGTTTGGATAAAAAATTTTGGTTGCAAAATTTTTTTTTTTATGGGTTTTTTTTTTGGGGAGAGGTCCCCGGGGTTTTCCCCCCGCAAGTTTTTAAAAAGATTTTTGAAAATTTACCCCGGCCCCGCCCTTTTCCCCAAATTTTTTCCCCCCCTTAAAAAAAAGGAAAAAACAAAACTTTAAAGTTTTTTAAGGGGGGTTTTGGGGAAAAATTTTAAAACCCCCCCCCGTTTTCGGCC
>CM031608.1:96425742-96463848 GCA_018398815.1 Conus ventricosus | reverse complement strand
ATATATTAGTATATATTAAAAAAAAAGTGTGGTGTGTGTGTTGTGTGTGTGTGTGTGTGTGTGTGTTTGTGTGTGTGTGTGTGTGTGTGTGTGTACGTGCCTGCTCGCGCGCGCGTGTGTGTGGTGATATGCTAAACAATTAGAAGTGGGAAAAAACAAGTACAGGCTAACCATTATTTCATGAATACATTAATGACTTGGCAAAGATTAATTTAGTAAATATATAATGATAATAATGGGAAGGAGGAGGGGGGGGGGGGGGGACGCAGGAAGACATAAAATGAGAACAAATTGAGGGAAACATATCCTAACATTAAAGCGTTCAGTAGCAGCTGATGGGAACCATGGTCATCCATCCTGAAGACATTCATGTTGCCTGCTCTGAGGTCTCTCATCCAAAAGACGTGTGGCATGTTCAGAACACAGTCTTCCATTTTCTTCTCCCTCTCTTTCCGCTATTCGTGTGACCAAGTAGTCTGCCTGTGTGTGCCAGCCTACACAAGTTAGAACACACGGGTGTGTGTGTGTGTGTGTGTGTTGTGTGTGTGTGTGTGTGTGTGTGTGTGTGTGTGTGTGTGTGTGTGTGTGTGTGTATGTGTGTGTGTGTGTGTGTGTACGCCAGTGGACACTGTGCGCTCAGGTGTATCTGCTGAACCTGCACTCAGCTGAGCACGGCGCGTGGGACGTTCACTGCTCGTGCAGCACAATCCCACGTGCAGCCCGCTTCTTGGATCTCCAGCTTTGAACAGCTGCTACACCATCTCTCCACACTTCAGCACACGCTACCAACAGAATCGGATCTTAACTTTCGAACTACGGTGCTGTCTTCACTGTGGGTGCCTCGCACACGTCCGTTGCATTGGACCTGGTACCTTCAGTGGGTACAAGAGAGGCGGCTAGAGAAGGCAAATATCTTCGTTCAAGCTCACCCATGTTATTTTGCACGAAAACCCCCCTTTTCACATCTAAATCACGTCCTTCACATGCCAATTTTGACCAATTTTAACACCTGTTTCACACTAAGATTAACACGTCAAAACTGCCAAAATATTGACGAAATTAGTACATTGAAACGGGGGCTTACGTGCTAGATAAGATTTGGTGATTGTGAACAAAGATATTTGCCTTCTCTCCTGGGGACATAAAAATTACATATATATGGTTTGACTGCTCTACTACAGACTGGCCCTGATGCTGTTACGCGATACTGCAAACCGATAAAGTGCAATTATTGTCCTGACATCGAATTGCCCTACCCAGACCGGTTCTGCTGTCGTTACTGACACGGCAAAATCGATAAATTGCAATTAGTGTTCCAACAACGATCTGACGCATTGCGACTCATTATGATTCATTGCGCGTGCGCGCCAGCCAATGGCAAGGAAGTATGACATTAGGTCTGCGGGGGCTGCGTAGCGCTGCTGCCATTTTACATTTGAGAGTCGTGTCGTGTGGATGTACGTTGGTGCGCTGGGAAAAACTGTGTTTCCTGCTGTTTGATTTCATGTCTCGCAATAGTGTTTCTTCTTGTTAAGAAGTAGAATTATTAGGTAGTCCTTCTTCTCAAGAGTTAGCTCAGGAAGTTTTTGAAGAGTGGTTGCGGGATAATATTGGCATCTCACCATCTTATTCATGTAAACTGAGAGAGATGGCTCGCCTGCTGAAACCATACTTTGGTAGGTTTTTTACTGTCGGCCTGTCTTTCATTGAAATCTACTCTCTGAGAAAAGATTTGAAGGTAATGTTGAAAGTAGTGAGGAGATCAGAAAATATTGGTCTTCTTCCATGCAAGAACCACTACAAATCCACACACAATCCTCGCAAGAGCCTCCAACGGAAAACACTCGGCTGTGAGCCAGCTCTCCACCTGGAGAGGTAAAAGGTTAACAGTCATGGTTGAACAGAGCTCTCCACCCTGGAGAGGTAAAAGGTTAACAGTCATGGTTGAACAGAGCTCTCCACCCTGGAGAGGTAAAAGGTCAACTAGTTGCTGACATTGCCACTCCTGCTCCACCGATTTTGTATATAGAGTGAAATGGCGTTTGTGCTGCTTTGATTACTGCTTTCAGCTGCTTTGACCGCTTCATATTTCTACTGTGCTTGCTGCCTTTTTGACTTTTTCAGGCTGCCTTCGGGTGGCCGCCAATAGAACTGAAACAGATCCTGTGATTATTGATTCAGGATTCTGCTAAGTGCTTTGGTGGCTGCCTCGAATTTACGACGATCAAGTGTGAACAAAAAATGAACAAAAAAAAACAAACCCCCCCGCAAGCACCATCCTGTCTATTATGTGTGTGTGCTCGTGTGTGCGGTGTGTGAATGCGAGAGTGTTTGCATCGCGCGCGTATGTGTTTGTTGTTTGTTTGTTGTTTTGTGTGTATGTGCGCTGTTTGTTTGTTTGCGTATGTGTGAGTGGTGTTTGTTGTGTGTGTGTGTTTGTGTGTATGTATATGTGTGAGAGAGAGCGTTTTGCCATACCAAAGCAATGCAGTAATCTAGGTCAAAAAGGCCTGGAGCTGATTAACCTAGTTGATTAAACCACCCCCTGCCCACTCACGCACACACATATAACTTCTTCAGTTTCTTACACTATTAACGCCCGCGGGAATGAGTCCTTCTTACTATTCTAACATGTTCTTCTACTTCCAGCACCATTAATAAATCAGAACAAACAACTGGCTTTCCGTCTTGATTAACTATTTTTACATCCAATGAATTTAAAGAAACCTCAATTAATTCTTTAAATTCAATGGCTCCACCAAAGCTATGTAACTGATAATCGCAAAACTCTACATTAGTTGGTGGCAATGCTTGTCGAACAGTAGATGGATAGCCATTAAACAAATTAGTATCTGTTTTTAACTGTTGTAAATGGACATACAAAATTGGGTTCACGAGAAAATCAGACGGTCTACTGCCTACATACTCATAAAGGCCTCCTTTTAAGTACATATGTGTTTTAATATGATATGTTTCGCCACTGTCATAAAAGCCTAAAATTCGAGCAAGGCTTCTAGGAAAAACAGTACTCCCTTTCTTCAATTTCTGGAAAATTCATAGTAACTATAAGATTTGCCTCATTAATTTTTAACTTAATGTTAAAATTGCTAAATACTTCTCTTAAAGAACAAAAGTTGTAGTAACCATCGGGTTATTTTTAAATGTTTTAGTAGATTGCCTTGTCCATCCTTAATATCCACCCAGTTATTCTTATCTTTTTCAGATATGTTAATCCATTTTATTTTAAACCCAATTTTTCTAAGGGCAATCCTACAATCGCCACGCCTATTTTCAATTGGATGTGTTAAAAACACACGCTCGTTTTGCTTGGTTATATAGATGTACATCTTTTTTATAACTATTTAAAAAAACTATTTAAAAACTAATTTAAAAATGGTAGCTTTTGAATATATTGAACATGTATTCTTACAATGTAGGAGCGTTTTATAACCCCAAATCTTTGGACTTCAGTTTACTAACCATTGCAGTAGATGTATCATACGGCTTCCGGGTTAGACTTGTAAACCCACTAACTAGATATTTAAACCCACCAATAAAGAGGGACAGGGTGCCATCAGCATGGTCATCCCACCCTATGGCCTTTTTCCAGAATCAGTTAAATTTTGCCATTTACTGCGCAACTACTGGCTGCGGTGTTTCATATGCAGACCATTTAAACCACCCTAATCTTTTAGTAAGGTCAGTATATAACTTTCATGTTTATTACCAGTACAGGCGCATACTAACCGAACTGCAAGTGCCCCTCCCCAACGACAACGCGTTTTATCCATTCAGCAGTCCAATGGACAATAATGCATATGAAAAAATCTGCAACGAATTTAACATTGATCCTTCAACTGACTTTAGACAAAAGTTAGACCGCAATCATGGGTTAGGCACATTGTATTTGTGGGGCACAAAAAGAGAATATACTTATGACTACTGGCCTAGCCACACCTCTTTTCACCCAAAAGCACAAGTTGATTGGGATCAATTGAACAAAAACACCCTAATGCTTGGACAACATTTTTCTTAGATAAAAGTAAAGGCCTAACAATGCCAGGAGTGCAAAGACTTAATGACTCCATAAGGACATACGTTTGGTGTGTATTAGGAGCGCAAGCACAGACCAAATCTAGCATCGTGGATCAATCTACAGGCTTTGATGCTAGAAAACAATTTCTAGCTAATTTAGAAGATGCTATTAACTCTGCTGTTGATTTGCCTGCTAGCATACAAAGGTATCAAGACGTTCTTTCACATGCTAGGTCAAAGGTTGACTTTGTTGTAGGCCATGGGTTATACATGCTACCCTCTGACCTTAGACTGCAGATTGGCATGATACAGAATTATAATAACGAAATCCTCATAGCTGGAGACGACCAAGACTTAGGACACAATAAATGGTTAAACACAAGGCCCGCTCCATCCATTTTAAAGAAAGTACCCTGCCCTGAAGAAAGCGACCCAGTTATAAGCGCCCACAGCCAGAAAGCAGCCCAGAAAGCACCCCACCTGTTAATGTACCTCACCCTGACAGTCACACTAGCGAAAAGACAGCCCTAGTTGTATTTTTAACTTTTACTGGATTAGCCATACTTTATTTCACTAAAAATTAATCCAGCAGCTAGCGCTCCTAACGTCCACAGATGGTCAGTCATATAACCAGCCACCTTACCTATAGTGGACAAAACCCAACTAACAACACTGCCTATTATGCCAGGCAGAGCATCAAGCGCTTTGGCGGCTAACTTCTTTAATAAGTTTGCTAGATGATGTAATTGTTTTCTAATCCAACTTTTACCAGGTTGAGGCGTTGGAGGCGCTACTGGCCCTGTTGGCGCACTGCCGGTTAAAGCATAAAACGAGTGTAGAGATAGCAAACCCAACAGCTGTTAATATACTAACTATTGTAATCCCCTCTTCTCTGAACAGAATCCTTATTCTTTCTGCTAACGTAGTGTTTTCATGAAGTATTTTGTTTATAACTTCTCTGATTCTGGTTATTTGTGATTCTAGATGCCCTCTGTTAATAGAAATCGCGCCTAACAGTTCTGTCTTTTTGCTCATTAACTCCTGTAAGTTTTGCTGTATTCTAGCCTTTTCTTCTAGTCCTAGATTGTTATCGTCTGCATCAGCCAGTTTATTTTTTTCTCTTCTCTATATCTCTTTCTAGCTCACCAAGTTTTGCTGTGTTGTGCATTAGTTCACCCCTTATTGTCTGTAGAGCTTTATCAAGGGCAGAGAACAGGAAAATGCAGCTTCTAACTCACTTTCGCCCTCAACCAGTTTTCGGGCGAAAGTGCCCTAGAAGCTGCATTTTCTGTTCTTGAAAAGAAAAGACTTCAATAACCAAAAAAAATAACATCATCTACAAAAAAACATACTGTGTAGGGTTTCCGTTTTCAATCATTTACAAACTTTTCAGTTTTTTGTTTTTGTTTAAACCCTATGTTTTTCCTGTTCATTTTCATAACATCATTTTCACAAAAACTTTCTTCAAAGGGTCTCTGTCTTTATGTAAAAAACCCTTAAGTTTTTAATTGTTCTCAAAAGTTTTTTAAAAACGGGATTATATTTTTGGTAAAATCCCCCCTTATCCCAGCTGTTTTCCCCTGAAAGTGTTTCGACAAAAGTGTTTCTCTTTTTAACTTGTCCTTTCTGTGAACAGTATCTATAAAAATAGTGTCTGCGTTTTCAACAATAAAAAAAAAGCGTTCTGCCTCACTCGTTTTTTTTGCTGGTTAACAAAAAATTGTTATCATCAGCCCATAAAAACTTCTATCATGAAGCTTTGTTCCTTTAAGTTTTGGGCCCAGAAAATCAAATAGATAAAAAATTAAAACAAAACTGTTTGTAATGGGTCGAGGCAAATATTGTTTTTCAAAACCTTTTTGTCCACAAATTTAATGAACAATGGGGGTTTTTGTCATAAAGTTTAACTGTTCATAGTTTTATAACAGAATTAAATTAAAATCCGTTATTTTTTTTTATCTGCCCTTTTAAAAACTTTTCTTTTAAAATAAAATCCTATGATCTAAATGTGAAAGTTAACCCCAATTCATTCTGAAGATTGTTTTTTTTTGAAAATATTGATTTTTTTGGTTGTTGTTTGACCTTAATATCCTCCCATTGTGAAGAAGACGACTAATTTTAATTTTTTTCAACGTCTAAGTTTTCCCAGCTAATTAAAATTTTTTTTAGAAGGAGCCAAACGCCCAAACCCCACCCTTTTCACTTTTTAAACAAAAATTTAAAATATCATTGTGAACGCATCCCCTAATTTCATTTGCGGAATAAAACTGTAATTTTGTAGAAGATCCTTTTAAAAAACCTTTTTCCTTTTGTGGAGGATTTATTTTTTTTCCCCATAGGCGTTTTTTCAATCTCTTTCCAACTATTGTCATCGGCATAAGATTCATGTAAAGGGCCAGATTTGAATGCTTTTCTAAAATTTTTTTGGGGCCCAAAAAAAATGAAAATGGGCTTATGAATTAAATTTTTTTTTTCCCCATTCTAAATAGGTTAAAGTCCCTTTGAGGTCGGGTTTTTCGAACTATTTTATATTCTACTGCCAAATTATTTATTTAGATTGCGCGCTGTTCTTTTTGGGAAATTTTTTGCGTCCCCAACCTCTTTGCTTTTAAATCCCCATCTTTAGTGTCCCAAAAACCCAATTCAAAGCGCCATCTCCCCGTTCTTTTCAAAGTCCGCAACGTCTGCAAGGTCTTTTAATTTTAAAAGTTAACACCTTCAGGCGCTAATGAAACTCCTGGTTTTTTGGGCCCCACGCGACTTTTTGAGCGTATTTTTTTATTTTTAAAACAATGTGCAGGTTATAAATTTTACGATTTTCCCCTGTTTTGTCTGTGATTTTTATATTAAATGTCCGCCCCTCCCAAACTAATTTTTAAACTGTAAATTAGGGAATTTTTTAAAATTTAAAAATCCAATATGCACTTTCCTGATGGAAGGCCTTAAAACAGTTGGGGCCTTCCTTCTTTAAAGTTTTCATCGTGCTTAGCTCATCTAAATAAACATAGAGTAATAAAGGGTAATGCAAGATCGAGGGGGGATTTTCCCCCTCAAAGTAGTTTTGTTGGGTGCAATCAAAAAACTATGAAGGCTTGATTGGCAGTTGTAAAAGCCTAATATTTTTGCTAGTTTACCCCAAAAAAGGAATGTCTATTCTTTTTAGGTTTAAATGTTAACATTGTTTTCAGATTTGTTTGTAATTTTGAGAGAATGTCAAAGTTACTCATTGCTTTTTTTAGTGGCAAAACCCCGTAATAACCAAGGTATGGTTTAACTGGTAACAAATTATGTCCTTTATTTTAACTTTTTTAATCTATTTTTCCCCTTGGATTCACTTTTTTAACCATACGCTTTGAAAAAAAATTTCAGGGTGCGACCTTTTTGGTTCCGCAATCGTTATCAATAGATGTTTAAAAGGAAGGCTGTCTTGGTTTATTGTTCAAACATTTTTTTAAGAAATAAAAAGAGCGCGTTCAAATAATATAATGCAAATTTTCTGTTGGGCCGCCTACAATTTTAAAAAATTAACAATGAACCCTGAATTTCTGTGCCCAGACTGTCGCTTTTCAAGTAAAGGTGAGTACCCCTTTAAGCAGATATTTTTAACCCTCTATTAAAAAAAAAGACTACTCGCGAAAGTGGGGGTTCAGTCATCCGATGCATTTTTATCAGAACCATTTAAATTTTGCTGTGTTTTGTGCATCAATGGGTTTGGGGGAGTGTCTATGCTGATCATTTAAATATCCTGATCCTTTGGTGAGGTCGTGTACAGATTTCTTTTTTATTACCCCTTCAGACGTTTTTTTATGAACTGGACGCCATTCCAAATGAAAACGTTTAATCATTCAGCAACCCAAAATAGACATGAAGGCTTTTGAAAGGATTTGAAAACAAATTAAATTTAATTTTAAAAGCAGACTTTAGACAAAGTCGGATCTTAATCAGGTTTTGGCCCCCTTATTTGTGGGGCGTGCACTGAAAGTTAACTTGAGGAATCCTCCTTACACATTTTCTCTTCGGCCGGCGTTCCCTCGGGTCCATAGAGAAGAGAAAAAAAACGCTGAAAAACATTTATCTTAGAAATCTGAGGGCCTAACTCAAGCGGGAAATGTACGAATAAACGACCTTTTGTATTACGTTTGGTTTGCTAGGTTCGAAAGCACAGACAAGGCGAGCATAACAAATTCTTTTTTGGCTTTGATGCCAAAAAAAAATTAGAAAAATTTTAGAGGACCCCTTTTTTAATTTAAGTTGTTTTAGATTCAAGTATAAAAGGTACCAAAATGTTTTACAAACGAAGATCAAAAGTAGATTTTTGCGTTCGCATGGTTTATAATGCTACCTTTGACCTTAGACCCAGGTAGGAACAATAATAAACTACAACAATAAAATCATTGTGGCCGGCAATGAACAAAAGGTTTGGGGAAAAAAAAACGCAAAATTCTGGGCCAGTAATAGTACAACAATAAAAAAACCCAAAATTTAAAGTCATCCAACCCCTGAGGCCCAAACCCCAAAGACTGTTAAAGAGTGGACTTGTTCGCGATGCCATGTTATGAAAAGACAGGCTAGTTGTTGGTTTTAACTGCCCCGGGATTACTTGGTCTTTATTTCTAAATATTAACCCGACTAAAAGAAAAACTAATGCCCATAATGCTCGGCCATAAACCAAAAATATTTGCTTGCGGTAGCAAAACCCAGTAACGATACTCCCTAAAATCCCGGGGGGTAAAGAGTCTATAGCTTTACTAGCAATTTTTTTAATAAACTGAAAGATAACCCAATTTGTTTTTTTACCCTGATTTATAGGTGGAGGCGATGGCGGGGGGCATGATTTTGCCCCCCACCACCCCTGTAATAGCCTCCCCAGTGTACTTTTGCAAACCTAAGGTTTTTAAACCTTGCTAATGTGACCCCCTGCTTTTAAAACGGTTCTTTTCGTTTGCTAGGTGGGTCTTCATATAAAATTCTTTGGTGTTTTCCTTATTCTGTCCTTGGTTCGTAATTTGTTCTCGGTAGAGACAACGTTCTAGTCTGTGGTCTTTGTTGTTAAGATCTTTTATTTTTTTGGGTTATTTTCTTTAAAACACCACCCCCAAAGTTGGCGTCATCAGCCTCAACGATTTTATTTTTTTTTCTCTTTTTTCCCCTCATTGTACACCCAGTTTTGTAATTGTTTTCTAATTCCCTCTAAGGGTTTCTTAAAGTACGATAAAAGGGTAAAAAGTCTTCTAGGTGCCGTGGTTGTGTATAGTTTTTAATGCTGTTTTTTCTTCTTCAGGAGTTCGTCCTACTGTTTTTAATTACTTTGACTGCTGTTTGTTTTAAAATCTTCAATTTCCCTTGGTTTGCTTTGGTTATTGTCGGGGTTCTTGTAGTGTTTTTTTGAAGTTTGCAACTGCCCCCCTATCTAATTTGGTTTGTAAGGCCAAGGGATTTCGAATTTCCCACCTGAAGTGTTTTTTGTTTGTCCCCATCCCTACAAACTTTGATAGTCTCGTTTATGTGTAAGCTGAAAAGGTTGTCCTTGTTTTTTTTTTCATAAAAAAAGGTCATCTTTTATTCAAAATCACGGGTATTAGTTTGGGAGGTTCAGTCCTAAACTTTGGTATAATGATCTGACCTTCTTTCTGTTAATTCACGCCTTTGCGCCCCTCAAATTTCATCCCGCAATGGACGTCGAGCGTGCTGTGTAAAGGGTCCTTTCACCCGTCGGCGTTTTTAAGACACTAATTCATAATCTTCTTCCCCCTCCAACCCCGCCAGTTTTTAAATAATTAACTTTTTATTTTTTTTTAAAAAATGGCACAGTATATGGTGTTTCTTGGCCGAATAGGTCTGAAAAAAACCCCATGGCGTAAAGGGAAAAAAACGGAATATTACTTTTCCCAAATAACCCTTTACTATTGATGCAGATCAAATTTTTTACTGTTGTTTCCAGACTGGAGCGGATGTTTGATTGTCCCGGCTCTCAGGCTTACTTTTAAAATAGAACTCGCTTAAAACAGACCCAAGGATCAGTTGTCCGAATTTGGGGGGGCAATCTTTTTAAAAAAATTTCTGTAAACTTGGGGGGAAAAGAAGTATTTTTTTTAAAAACAATGCAGACTATTTTAACCTATTTGATTATGGCTAACCGCGAATAAAAGGGAAGATCTTGCTTTTCAAGGAAGGGAATGAAAAAGCACAAAAATTAGAATAGACCCCGAACTCGCCCCGATTTTTTAAAAGCAGAAAAAGGCTTTGCTCTAAATTTTGGTTGGAATCGTTTTTCCTTTCCCCCTGATTTTGGTTGAAAAGGCGTGCTCCATACTTAAAGGAGCATTAAAAGACAGATTGTCATACAACTAATTTTTAATGAAAAAAAACGTTTTTACAGTAAACAGACGCCAGAAAGTCCCGCATTTCTACATTCGTTAGGTTTGACGTTGTTGCAAGTAAATTAGCGGCTGATTGGCAACAAAAGAGTCCAATTAGTAATTATTACGAAAGTGCGCTTCATTAACTTACCCTAAAAGCGGGCAGAGTATAGGGAAATTTTTAATCTTAGCGTCGCGTAAAATGTTTAAAAAAAGGATTTTTTTGCTTGGAAAGTTGAAGAACCTTCCCCCAAAAGAGAAGTGAAAAGTTTTTTATCCAAAAAAAACGAAAGTGCAATGTACAATTGATGGTAGCCCCTAACCAAATCTCGCTAGCGGGTTTTGCCCTTTCATCTTTTGCGAAAAAAGAAATTTTTTGGGGGGGGGGAGGGGCCAAAATCCAAAAAGAAAAGGACCTTGCGTTAAAGATCTAACCTTCACAGGTTAGCTTGAGTTATTTAACATCAAAAACGGTTTATGGATTGACCTAAGGTCAACAGGGGGAAAATGGTTGCAGGGAAAGTGGGAGAACGTAAACTTCAAATTGAGAAAGAAAAAAGAAGCCAAAAAAAACCGTTTTGTACTTTTTTTGTTTTTTTTAATTGATGCCCAGCTAAATATTAAAAAGAAAAGTTTGGCCATAAGATAAAAATTATTTTTTTTTTAAAAAAAAGCTGTCTTTGGTTTTTACCCAAATGTGCCTACAGCCCCGGAGTCGCCAAGAGAGAGTATAAAAACCCCCGGCATAAAACCTTTAGAAAACCAACATTACACAAATGAAAAAAAAAACAGAGCAGGACCTTTCAAAATACGAAAAACCAACAAAGGTATTTGCTGCCTTTAATGCTGTTCCTATTTAAATACTGGGTTTTGTATCAGTGTGCTCGGCAGGAAGGAGTTTTGGTCTTTTGAAACGGGCGTGGGGGCACCCGGCTTTACCTTAGGTGGTTTGTCTTTAGCTCTTGGCCTATGTTTTTACCCGTAGGTGTGTAGCAAAAAAAAAAAAAAAATAAACCCCAAAAGCAAAAGTTAGTTCAACTAATAACAGCTAAAATTGTTCCTTTAAGCTGATTAAAAAAATTAAAAGCACTACTGACTCAAACATAGGATGAAGAATTTTAATCTTTTTACGGGCCTTTTTTGATACTACAAAAGAAAAAGTTTGATCTTCAAAGAAGGCGAGGAAAATTTTTTCTCAACACCCAACCCCCGGCAAATAAAAAAGGAATGCTTAAAAAAAGTAAACGAAACATTTACTCTGTTCTAAACGCTAAATTTAAAAACGCCAAAGGGTGTTTATACTTTAGTTTATGGTTAAACACAAAAAACCCATCGATTGATTAATTATTTTTTTGATTTAAATAAATTTTTTTGAGTTAAAAAAGAAACCGCAGGGTTAAAATATTGAAGGCCCCAACGAATTGTTTAAAGCAATCAGAAGATTTTCAAGAGCAGAATGATATTGTTTTAGAAGTCATTAACCCCAGCAAAGTACGGGGCAGTGTTGCTATGCTATTTTCAAGTTCCAGGTAAACTAACAATAGACCCGCCAGTTAAAAGTAAGTTAGCTTTTTTAATGACTATATAACAAAAAATGAAGAGAACCTAGAAGTTGGGTCTCAACTAAAAACGATTTTTCTTTCTGTAATGACTTAACCCCCGGTTGGGCCGACCAGCTGCTTCACGTTTGTTGGGGCCCGCTGAAAAAAGAAAAAAGAGAGGCTCGGTTGGTCAGGGGCGAAGTCTGAGATCGATTAAAACGGCTAAGTAGCCCCCCGTTTGTAGAAAGTCTTCATTCCCTACCTCAGTTTTAGTGAAAAAAAAAGCAGTTCTAACTAAAGAATACGACAAAAAATGTTTTTGTGGTGGTTCTCGCAGGGCATTACCCCGCAAAAACGCGAGAGAGGGTCTAACTATTGGGATTAATCAATGTCTTAACTTTAGTGGATACCCTTTCCTGTTGGTAAGACAAAATTGTCGTTTAAAGAACAAAACAAACCAATAACTTTTATGTATAACATGGGATAAAAGGAAACAAATTTGGTGCTATTAGATTTCCCAAGAACAGTCCACAATAGGCGAACCAGAAAAAGCCTGTTGATTATACTAATGTTTTTCCCACGGGGCTACCGCATTACAATTAAAACGCACAATGAGTAGATTATTGCGGCATTTCAAAGCAAGGCTTTTGAAGAATTCGTAGAAAATGTTTAAAAAAGAGTTCCATTGTTCAAGCCGCGAGCGACATAAGAAACATTGTATCGGCCCGTTGATGTAAAACAGAAAAATTAGCCCCCAGGGAAAGGGAGTAAAGTTAGTTTTGGAAACGGCGCAAAATTCCCCCTAGTTGTTTACGCAGACTTCGAATCGTCATTGTCCCTTTTGAAGGGCCAGCGCCACAAAAAATTTTGAAAAAAAGTCTTAAGAGTAATCATCAGATTTTTCATTTGCCTTCATTATTGTTAGGTCGGATGGCGCTCATTTAAAGCCGAATTATACAGGGCCCAAATGCGGTAGAAGATTTTTACAGCGCATGCAGCAAGTGCCCTAAGTTTTTTTTAATCTGAATTTACTGAATCAATGACGCCCGGACCAAAAACGATGACTCGCCCCTCACTGTTGGATTTTTGGTTTAGGCCTCTCTTTAGATGCGGCGAATCCAACAGTAAGGGACCATGTCACTTTGTGGAAAAGTTGGGGGCGCACAACAAATGAATCTTAACTAAAGTTTGAAAAAAAAGAATGGAAGATGCCCGTTTTTTCATAACTTGCGAGGTTAGCTCTCATTTTTTGAAGCAGTAAACCAAGCCTTTAGGGTGTCATGCATTGCACTTCATCAGAAAAAAACTGGTTTCACTTTAAAAAAAACATGTCTTTTTTGCTCTATGCAACCATGATGGGGTCATTAGGTCGCTGGTATTCCTTAAGCCTGCCCCCTAACGGAAAATATTTTGTCCAACTCTCGTTGAAAAGGGGTTTACCTTGAGTCATGAACAGTTAAGAAAGGTTTGGGCGAAGTACACTTGCCTAAAAGGCGCGTTTTTTTTAGTCTCAGGGGAAGGACAAGTGTTTTGTTACCAGCATGCCAAGATGGTGGCAGAAGTTAGAGTGTAAAAAAGATGGGAGACTTCTGATTCTACTTTATGGCAGATGTATGTTTGTTGGCGGGGTCTTTTAAAATTAAGAAAAACCTGCATGAAACATTATAGCCTGGATCCCACGCATTTATTTCTGCGCCCGGGATGGTTGGGATGCTTTCTTAAAGTTTACTGGAGTACAGATTGATTTATTTTCAGATTTGCCAAATTCAGATGATTGAAAACGGATGGGTGGAGGAATTAGTTGGCGTCGCATCTTTTCTGTAAACAAACTCAAATCTTTGGACGACTTGATCCAAGTAAAAAAGGTTAAACATCTCTGTATTTTGATGCAAACAATTGTATGGTGGGTATGGCGCAAACTTCCATTTCGTAACTTTTAAAATGCCCCAGAAGACAACCCGAAAAAATTCAAAAGGCTTAAAATGGTTTGGGCGTTTGACGCCGGGCAAAGCTGGTTTCATTCTAGAAATTGACTTAGAATATCCTCATGAACTCCTGCCGCTAAGATATCCATAGCTGCGAAAGTCTAAAAATGAAACCAAGAGAGCCCCCCTAAAATTTTCCTAAACTTCGGGGCAAAAAAAATTAGTCTGTCATTACAGCTTCTACAATTTTATTTTTAAAACTGGTTTGAAAGTTGAAAACAGTTATCGTATAATTTCTTTTGATCAAAAAATTTTCATGAAAAAACATCTGAGAAAAAGTCTCAGCTAAATCCCAGATGCTTCGGAAAAAAACTTTTTCAAGGATGAACAACCCTGTTTTGGAAAAACTATGGAGAAACCACACAAGGCAAAGATGTCAGATTTGTCACCAAAGAGAAGAAGCAAATTTAAATGACTTCAAAACCTAAATTTTCGGACTTCAGAAGTTTCATGTCAGCTTTTTGGCAATGATGAAAAAAAAAAAAGTCAAATTGGCAAACCCCTTTTATTGGGGTTTCTGTTTTAGAATTATCAAAGTTTTGAGTTTGAATTTCTTTTTGCTACTTTAAAAACCCTTTTTCCAGGCCAGATATTTTTCACAGATACAGATAGTTTTGTTATAGTATCCCTAGAGAATCTTTTAAAGACATGGAAATGAAGTAGCGAAAGGGGAGAGGGGTATGACATTTTTATTACCCCCAAAGATTGCCCTTTTCATTCAATTAATTTAAGAAAGGGTTTTTGGAAAAATGAGGATGAATTATCTGGAAAAGGGGATTAAAGAGTTTGTTGGGTTAAGGTCGAAAATGTACAGTATTTAAAACCAGGAGAAAACCATTTGAAAGCAAAGGGAATTCTCGCAGTGTGTGCAGTCGAAAATATGCATGACAAATACAAAAAAAAAATTGTTTGACAAAAAGATTTTCATCATGACACGTAAAACTGCGTCAATTACTGAGATCAACAAACGGTTGAACAAAAAAGTATTAGATAGAACAAAAACAACGTGTGTTTGTTATCAGGTTTTAATTTTCATTGGACATTGGAGAACAGTATAAATTTAATTAAACGGAAAATGTGTTGGTGGGATTATCTGAGTTTTCTTTTACAAAAGATCTTTGAGGAGCTGGCTTTTTCGGGTTTTTTCAGTTTTCGTAAATAAAACACGGGCGGATTCATTTTTAAAATTCTTTTTTTTTTTATATGGATCAAACTCCAAAATGGATCTGTTGCCCTGATGCAAGTGTCCCCTTCCGCTTCCCCGGTTTAAAAAAAAGGTACCTTATTTCAATCCCAAAAGGTTTTAAAAGTTTGCTGGATGACGGAGTCTTCAGCAACATTTATTGTTTTTCTTTTGATTTTTGTACTGGTTTTAGCCCTTTAAATTCTTATTATCATTGCGCGCAAAACTGAGGGGAGTCTTCTAACCCATTTGTGTTGCGGAATTTCAATAAGTTCTGTATACTGGTAGGAAAAAAAAAACTTTCAGATAACTGTTTGTTAAAATTTTTAACAAAGCTGTGATTGTGAATCCGGGGGGCCCTCTTTTAAGGTAACTTTGTTTTAACAATAATTGATTCCTTGGCCCTTTTAAAACTTTTCCTCATCAATTTAAACTGCGAGGGTAAGTTAAAAGGGCCTCGTTTGGGAATCGTTGTATGGCCGCAACGCGAAGTCTCTTTTTTGGGTTTAAAGGTTCCGCATCTTTGTACCTTTAAAGCTTGTCAATGACTGTGAGTGCGTCTTAAAACTTTTTTTATCGTTCATGGGGGAATATAGAAAATCCTTTTTATGGGTGTCGTTCGGTATTTTATTTACAAAGTGGGTCTCTGTATTGTTAGGGAGGTAATAAATTTGCAAAAACGCTTGTTTGAAAAAACCCTTCCTTTGCTGTTTGTTTACTGACTCAGCTGCTTGGCTTGCTTTTTTTGGGGTGTTCCCCTTCCAATATCCCTTTTTGGGGAATAATAGATTTTGTTATTTTTTATTGCCAATATTATGGCAAAAAATCCAACAGTCGCCAAAAAACATAAACCCCTTTCTTGCATCTTTTGTTTTTGATGGGTTTATAAAAGTGCTGAATTTTGGCGGGGGCAATGATCGTTGGTTTGCCCGTTTCAGATAATTTTTTTATTGCCTGGTCAAAATTTTAAAAAGTGTAAGTGTGTCCCTGTTTTTTCAGTTTTTTTTGTTAATAAAAACTAATGCTCAATTCTTGTTTTTTATAGCGATCTTGGCGCGTTGTTGTCCCCCAAACTTTTTTATTCTTTTTCCTTTGCCATCCCGTAGTTTTCTAAATGGTAATTACTTCCCCTAAAAGCAAGGGCATTCACCACAGCCCGCCTATCATCATTGATGAAGCCATTTTTTTATAAATGTATTTTTTTTAATATTTATATTTTTGGAAAATTTTTCCTTGCTTAACTAAAAAAAACTTTGTGGCAAAGAAATGTATAAAAGCAATCAGTTTTGCTGGTTTCAAAGTCTAGTTTGCCAGATTGGGTTTTTTTTTTTAAAACTTTTTTCCAAGCATTTTGTATCCTCACTTTGACCTCCCAATTACAGAAGAAGGTTTTCTAGGTTGGCGACGTTTTTCGGTGTCATTTTAAAAAAAAAAAATAATTATAATTAATAAAAAAAACTGACAGCGTGATCTACTAGAGTCAGAGGGGTACACGTCTTGGGCTTAAAAAAAAAGAAGTTGATGATCAAGCTATTTTGCCCCCAAAAAAAAGAGGTTGTATTCTTTGGCAGCATGTGGGAAAACAAAACAGTTCTCGGAACTGAATTCGCTTGAACAGATTTAAAAGATTCGCCCCAAGACATTATAAAGTTCATAACGGTAGAAGCGCAGCGGGGGGCGAGAATGGTAAAAAAATGTGGAAAAGGTTCTTATTTTACACTAAATAGTCAGAGATTTGCCCCTTTTTGAACAAGATCTTAGAGATTTAAGCAGATCCAGTTTTAACAAATCATTAGAGTCTCTAGGATGTGATCTTATCGATTTGGAAAAATTTTTTATCGCCATTAATCATGGGTTTTAAAAACTTTTTATTAGATTTTTTTTCCCTTCAAAATGAACGGCCGGAAAATCGCGAATCAGGAAACATTGAATCAGAAAAAACTGATCGGTAGAGATAGTGACGGTGAAAAGCTAAAACACCCTGGGCGTGTTGCAGCGGAAAAAAAAAGTACAGAGTTAAACAGACAAGAAAATTAAAGTTACAATACAGAAATAATATTGAAACAAACGCCCAAAAAAAGTTGATTTAATGCCCGTCCCGAAAAAAGATCAAGTTTTTTTCAAGGGCACCAAAATCTTCAGGAAAATTGAACTTAAAACTGTTTCCCTTTTTTTGGGTCTTGCTGTGCGGGGGGGGTGGTTATTACTTTAAAAATATAAACAATGGCAAAAAAACCAAAGTCCGAACAATCTCCCCCCCTAAATATAGAAGCCGAACACAAAAGCAGCCCGCCCCCCAAAAACAAAAAAACTTTTTGATCCATTTAAATGCTTTAAAATTTTTAAAATTTTTTGATAAAAAAAAAACATGCCGGATTATTATTTGTTTAAAAAGATGGGTCAATAAAAAAAGACATGGGTTATAAAGACATTTCCATAGCCAGAATTTTAATCAATGCGGTTTGCTTGGTGTAAGAACTTCATAAGTTATGGCCCTCTCCGCCCAAAGACGCTGAAAAAGACATTCCGCAATGCGCGTTTTTTTTTTAGGCGTTGTTTTTACTAATTTTGAATTGTGTTTAAGATAAAAACAAGATTTTTATTGTTTTGACAAAAATAAAATAATTGAAAAAGAACTTGGTTGTATTAGAGGATGACTTTTAGGAGACTTGAGGACGACTTGAGGTGATGGGTCAAAACTTATTTTAAAAACTTGAGTAACTTAATTAAGAACTTAAAATTAAAAACTTAATTAAAAATTGAGGGGGACTTAAGTAAGAATTAAAGTGACTTGAGTGTGTGCACCATGGGGTGGGGGGGAAAAATTTATGTGACTTAAGTGAAACTTAAAAAAAGTTAAAAAACAATTAAAAATTTAAAAATTTTAAAATTTAAAAATTTTAAAAACTTGAGGTGACTTGTTAAAAATTAATTAAGAAAAATTGAGGAACTTATTTAAACCTTCCGCTAAGTCGTTTTAATGTGGGTAAAAGGGTTTTTTCCCTTTAGGCCAAGTCCGGGGAACGGACGAAGCTTTCACACCGTGTTACCCCCCGACACACAAAGGGAACATAAAAATTCCAACACTTTCCATGAAAAGGTAGGGAAATAAGCGCTGTGTGTGCTCCTTTTGCTGCATATTAAATCTCTTCTTATTGTCTGTTTTGTTTCTGTCGTCTGTCGTATCCCTGAGTTCTATATCCCTGCTCTGCCCTTTCTGAAGGGGTGTGGTGGTTTCGGCCCGGTTGTTTCAAGGGAGTGTATGTAGTGCCGTGTGTGTTTATGTTTTTTTTCTTTTTAGTTTTCGCGTTTTGTTCGGAGTGGGATTGGACTCTTCTCTTTCTCTTGCATTGTCGTTGTGGGTGTGGTGTGCGGCACCCTTTATTATTATAAGAAACGTTTCAGAATAAAAATATATTATTACCCGTAAAAATCTATAAATTTTAAAAAACAACTACAAATTATAATAAATTACCTTAAAAGTTTGTGAATCCCTTTTTCCAATCCCCTTGAGTATTTAATTTTTCCCAAAAGCAGGATCCGTCATTTTTAAAAATAACTGCATATCTCCCGAACACAAAACTATAAACTGTTTTCAAACCTTTTTATATGTCAACGCTAAGAAAAATGCACAGGTCAAATCAAAAGAACAAAGTACGGGGGTTAAAAATTGTCACGCGGGGGAAAAAATGCCCCAAATTGCTTTAACTAATATTCTTTGAGCTTCAACGCCAAGGAAAGGGACTGTTTGGGTGACGAACCTGGTCAGGAGCGCGTATTGTAAGCCCCCCGCTAATTGGCGGCTGTGAATCGGCCCATCGGTGATCTCATGTCTAGACAAAGTCTAGGGTTGGTATGTTCTGAACCGTAGTAAGAATCGGATACCGCCCCACTGTTTGTTTTGGGGTGTTTTAGCGGTGCTGCTTTCCCCCACGTTACCTATGGGGTATTTCAGCACGCTGCTTTCCCCCCGTTCTCTCTGAAAGTTTGTAGATAATCGTTATTTTTTTTGGGTTTTTGTCAGAGAAAGGAAAATGCCGTTCTAGGGCACTTTCGCCCCAAAAATGGTTAGGGGAAAGTGAGTTAGAAGTGCATTTTCCTGTTTTTTTCTAGGGCCCTTTCGCTTTCCCCTCAGAATTTGAGAATTAAAAAAGTTCTTTTTAAACCCGGTCTATCAAACTCGTTTCAATTTTGCATTGTTCATTGCTTCTTGAGTTAATTTGAAGAGGTATGTATTGTATTTTAGTTGTGTTTGGGAACTTTTTCCCCCGTTTGGGAAAAAGACTAACGGCTTCGGGTCTAAGTCTAAAAAGGGTTTTAAATTTTTTGCCCTTTGCAATAGGAAGTTTTCGCCTAATTTTGCTTAGTTTTTAAAAAATTGGTTGGGTTTTGCGTTGAAGTAACCTTTGCACGCTTCCAGGCCAGCTTTTAAAACAAATGCCCCCCATCTTCTCAAAAATTTTTAGATCAACTATTCTGGGGATCTCGTCCCATGCTTTTATAGAATGATTGAATTCTTTTTTCGCAATGTTCTTTGGGGCTGCCCAGGGGTAAAAAAACCCCCCTCTTCAATTTTTTCTTGCAATGAAGGACCTAGTTCTGTTTCATCTTCTTCTTCAACAGGATCAAATTGCGTCAAAAATCTTCATCCATATTTTTTTTTATTTTATGATTCTTTTTTGTTTATAAAAAGAACTATACGGTTGTGACCTCGAACCATACAAAGAGTAGAAGGAACCCCATGGCGTGAAAGGTATAAGGCAGACTGAAATTAGTGTAAATAACTCCATCAGACAGTTCAGCCTGCACAAACTTTACTAGTTAAGTACCACTGACTTGGCGCTGACGATGTTTAATGCCAGGCACCGCTAAACTAACATTCAAAATAGATTATTACATCGGCAACCCTAATGCTACCAGTTGAAGTAAATTGGGCAGGGCAATCGTTACACATATAGAAATCACACTGGAGGGACGTAGCGGTCTTTGTACTAAACGAGGCAGACCATTTTGCCCTCTATTGCTGGATTTATGCTGCCTAAAAAAGAAAGAAAGAGAAAGTGTATCCAGGAATACAAAGCCCCAACGGCCTCAAGCACAGGCATAAAGCGAGGATGCAAAGGGTGATGTTAAAGATGAGGCAGTAGCAAAAGCATTTGGTAACAGATCTGCATCCCACTAGATTTCGATACTGTTAAAGACGCATAAGCCATATTACCAAGCGCCTAACAGAAAAACTTACTTATGAACGGACATTTAATCCTAGCGGTTCTGTCGATCTGTCTGAAGACCCTTTAGCAAATACACAGTAATGGTCATCTCTCTTGAGTTTAGATGTTGTTTACTAACCCCGAACTGGCTAGAAACAATCTAACCCATTAATAAAAGTAAAACGGTTATTCATTATAGAAACGTTATACACCCATTACAGAAAATAGAAACAAGCGAGACACTCTCTGGAACAGACATCAAAATCGAGGCTTTGAAGTCTTTACAAAAGGAATTTTTTGTTCTTGATTCTGAAGGAAACAACCTCCTTTTCTAAGAGAATCAGAAGCGTTTATTATAATCCAAAAATTGAGAAGGTTGACTGTGTAATAAATGGCAAGTCCTGATCATTGTATTCGGTCCGCTGGACTTTTACCACACCAACCTTTGATTGAAATAAGAAAGTTGTTTCGCTGGAGGAGTGCAAAGGGAATCCTGCAGTTGATCGGTAAGTATGTAAAAAATTTCGCCTTTATGATGTAAGACTAGAAGACTACTTAATAACTAAATATGGGCAGTGGTTGACTTTAGATCCACATTTGACAACAGATAGTTTGGAAGCGGAGAAAGGAAAGGACCAAGATGGTATAAAAATAAATATTCACAAGAAAGCAGACGGAAAAACGCCCCAAAAAAAATGCACATTTTTATGGTATGTGATGCTCAGGTAAACATTGAAGAAAACAGTTTAAAAGACGCGGCTCATTAAAATGCAGAAGAAAATTCTAATAAAAACGATTATGTATAAGCTTAAAGTTACTTCTTCCTAAAGATCCGCACTGCACTCTTCTCAGCGGATATACTGGGTGTGGGAAAACTTATTCGTACTTGATTTGTTACAAACAAAATACAGTTATCATTACAGCACATTGTTAAATTCTGCACAAACCATTAAGCACAACAAGTCTTACAAAGAAAGGAAGTATATTTGGACAGACCTAAAAATATTTTTAGTTGAACCTAGCGACAACTGAGCACAGTTTAGAACAAACTATAGACTATTTGAGGGAACTGAAACACTGTTTATTAATGATCACCTGTTCAGCTGATACAGACAGTGTTAAAAAAAGAAAAGCCCACTCAAACTAGCCTTAAGCAGAGCCGTCAGCGCCTTAGTTTTCTGTGTGGCCACTTAACTCAAAAATACAATGCTGTCTTAAAAGACTTTTTCGTCGCCGTTAAAAATCGGTTGTAATTATTTTACACTAAAGACAAAGAAAGTTTTTTGAAGAAAGTCTTAAGTGAAAAATATATAATAAGGGCCAAAGATGAGCTAAAAAAAATAAAAGAGCAGTTAAAACATCTAAGCACGCTAAAGCTATGCTTTGCGGATGACCCCCCAGGTTCAATCCGTTTTGTTATTGATAGAAATGTTTTTATTATTGGTTGCTTCCCATCAATTTGTTTTATTATAATTTTGTTTTATTATAAACAAGAATGTCTCGAGGGCCAGAAACAAAAGCGCAGCAGCCCCTAAATGCACTGCAAGTAGAGCTAAAAGACCTAGGAGACACAACTTGAGTTTGATCTAATAGGAGTGCCGGGAAATGTTTATGGATTGAGTACACAGAGACGGGGTTTACAAACGAACAGAAATTGAAGACAAAAAACGACAGCAATAATCCCCACCCACCCTAGAACAGATAAGAAATTTAGGTCGATCGATATTGGCAAATAAATCCAACAAATTCATAAAAGAGAGAATGTTTTTGGGCGCTGCTTCCTGACATTAGTGAGACTGGATGTAAAGTTTGAACTACGACCCCAATGTATACAATGGATCAGAATAACAATATTTTAGTGAAAGGCTTTGAATGCATGGCTCCATTCTTGTAATCTTAGATCCATGAACACAACCGAAAAAACAGATAGAAATAGCTTTGTCAGGGTACTGAATATATGCTACACAGAAAAGAAGTCCCTAAGCTGAAGTTGGGGGGGGTACCAGTTGGCTTAAATATACCGCCAGCGTCTACAGTACTAACCTAGGCAAAAGACGAAGTTTTTTCGCTTATTTAATTACTGCCGAGAGAGGGGGAATAACTAGTTTTGCCCAGAACATGCGATAATTAGATGTGTACAAATCAAGGCTGAAAACATGGATGGCCCCCCTTAAGATATGTTAATAGGCAAAATAACAAAAAAACGAGATGACATAAACAACCCAGTAAACAACTGACAAATGTTACTGTGAAGGTTGCCAAAGATCAAACTAACATAAACTACTCGACATTAATTTTCAATAAGTATGATGAATTTATAGCGATTTAACTCTATATGATGAAGTTGGCTGCCCAGAAGGCTTAAAAAAAATATAAAGTAAAAGAAAAATTAATAAAATAATCTTATTTAAAATGGAGGTTCAACATTTATATTAGAGCAAATAACTGAAGGGCTTACAAAAGGAAATAGAAAGCGACTTGGATAAGAATAGAGTTACTAGAAAGAAATATGCAAAAGCTTAAATACTCATTCTTCCTTATGTAACTTACTGGCTCATCAGCTGTAGGCTAGCGTAAGAGCAGGGACAGGCAATGCCGTTTTAGCCACCGGGGTGGATCGCCAGCCTCTTTAGCATTAGAGGGGCCCTTGGGTATTAGGATTAGGGCGCTGAGTCCTATGGTTATGTAAGTGCTGTATAATAAAAAAAAATTACACTCCTAAATTACAAAAGCACACTGCCATTGTAGCTCTATCATCAGCAGCAAAACCATTGTATTCATTAAGATTAAGAATAAGCAAAACATTACAAGGATGAAAACATTACAGACCGAAGAATTTAAGAAGCTTATGGCTGAGGTGATGATTACAGGCGCCAAAAATTGAACTACAAAAGGAGTGGAGAACGATCTTATACATCACGACAGGTAGACACTGATGCAATTACACAGAACATTGAAAAAAACTAACACATGATCGCTAAACCCAATAGAGCAAAAAATACGTTTTTAACACAAAAAAAAAGTTTAATAAACACTATTTTTTTTTGTAAGCCTACAGTGTTTGTGGGACAACTTTCCAAGCTCTACAAAAACGACAAAAGATCTTTTAGGGCAGTTTGTTAGACGCATTTAGCAAGCACCGCTAGACGATAGAGTTTCTCTTCAATATATACGGGCGGGGTTGTATTCCTGATTCTTTCAACTTCATAAACAATCTAGCACCATATAAGGATCTGTGGCTCTAATTCTAAACATCATCCCTCTGCCTCTCCAGGAGCAAACAATATCTTAACATTTAGCATCCAACCGGCAAAAGTTTATTGAGTCCCCCTGCGGAACTTGCAGTAATGCTAATATTTTTTAATTTGAATTGCCGTTTACTGGATTAAGGGCCTGTATGCTTTAAATTCTTCATTGTTCAAGGCACGTAAGACTGATGGCAATCATCTAACCCATTCCTGTGTTACGCGATCCTATCCATAATTTCTCTGTGGATATAGAAAGGTAAACAGGCGTTTCAGCTAAATTCTTATTAAAGTTTTCTACTAGGCTTGTGACCGATGGTTGCCTGGGATCCCTCTCCTAACTGCAGACAAGATGTATTAAAACAGTTAGTTGGTTGGTAGAGCCTTTAAACTCTTTTCCATCATCAACTTGAATCATCCGAGGATACTTTAATGGGCCTCTGCATGATATTATGTTGGTAAAGCCCAGCCACAGCAGTTTGAGCTATTAACTGTTAAAGGGTTCAGCGTCTTTGTATCTTGAAGCCATGATCAACACCTGACAGAGCATACATAAACATTTTTCTTCTTATTTATCATGTGTAGATACAGCAAGTCCATCTGGTGGGTGTCATTAGAACTGAGTTACAAATCTAGGCCTTATTATTCTTTTTTTCTTGGGGCGGGCAAAATATTTGCCACATTGCCCGTTTTGAAAGCCATCTGTTCGCATTTGATTCAGGCACTCTAGTCAGCTTTACTTAGTTTTTTTTCAATAGCAGTCCCTTTTCCTTTCCAATACCCCTAATAGGAGAATTATAAATAATTTTGAGGTTGCTTGTCCATAAGAGGGTTGTATTTTAATAGATTTTAAAATTGTTTGTTGCAAGACTATAATTGCTCCCATAGCAACCCACAATAAAACCAATTTCTGCTATTTTCAGTTCTTCTGGATGGTTCAAAAAATCAGACAGTTTCTGGCGGTGGTGTTGTTTAGAAACTTCTTTCCTTCACTAAGTAATACCATTCATTGGCCTACATCAACGTCGTAAATGTGTGCTCTGACATGGCCCTGATCTTTTTTAACTTTTTATTAATAAAGTCCTAAGTGAGCAATTCGCCATTTTCTCATAAGCGTCTCTCCTTAGCTAAATCTTCCATTGCATTGTTGATGCCTTCTCGCTCTTCATCAGACCTCAATTTTACTAAACATATAATTGGCTTCCAGAAGAAGGCCAAGGCTTAACAATAGCTCCTCCTACCATCATAACAACTCCCGCCATCTTTTATAAATAAATATTTTTCTAAAGTTAATCTACTATGAACTAATATTTCTGGGATAATCCCCAGTGCAAACAAGAACGTCTTTTGAACGCAATCCATGCAGAATTTCAACTATAACCTTAACACCATCCTCAATGTCTATCTTCCTAGGTCGGGCCGGCTTCAATTCTTAAAACATGTTTTTTGCTAACACACTAAGCCTATACTAAGGCCGCAAATTACAGTCAGAATGGTAAATCGAATTGAAATCTTTTTTTCTCTGTCATCTTTTTATTAACTAAAAAAATAATTAAAATAATCATAATACGAAAGGCTGTCATGTGCTTTTTACTCAAATAACTTTTGTTGTTTAAAAGCAAAAAAATAAGGTAGCACCTAGTTTTGGCGAATCTTCTATCTTTCCCCCCTGTGGGCTGGTTTTAATTCTAACAAACATTTTGCAAGTGTGGAAAGAGACTATAACACCAGCGATAGGCACTGCATAATTAACCAGCGTAACCCCTCATGGTTTTTAAAAAGTATTGATATTATTTTTTATTGGTTTTTTTGAAAAATGGATTGTAGACGACTAAATTAAAAGTGTGAGGAGCAGCAGACAACTCCGAGCCAACTGCCCATAAAGAAAGATTAGACTCAACTGGCTGCTTGTGGAAAAACTAAACAGTATTAGGCACTGACTAAGTATATGAACAGATTCACAACTGTCTACTATAGGACGTTGAAAAGTACTACGCTATGTAACGAAAGCACAGCTAGGTCAAAAATGGTTAGATCGTGGGGCCAGACAATGATTAGATTATTGCTAAGTTAGTAAGACATATGGCGCCAGTTGATTCAGAAGAAGATTTAAAATAAGACTTATCACAAGATCCGTTTTAAACAAGTCCCTAGAAACTCTTGCATGTGACATGTATTACAGATTTAGTGAACTAAGCTATGTCCATTCATCATGGGATTTAAATACTTTTACTCAGTATTAATTTTGAACAAAATAAAATTTAATCCGCAATAAAAAAAAATGAGCGAATCAGGATAAGAAGACTCCACAGGACCTCCGCAGGCCAACCCTAGTAGCCGGAATGCACCACCAAAGTAAAATGTACACAAGTGAGTAATTTTACTAAAACTTAAAAATCCTGGACGTATTGTGCTGGGCGGGTAAACCTAGCTGAATGGAACAGACTGCAAAAAGCAAACCAATCAGCAAAACAAAAATTGTTAGATAGTAAAACAACATCGCCGCCAGCACCGCCATCGCAATAAACAACAACACATCACAAACAAACGCTAAGAATGTATTATTTTATGTATGGCTGCTGTTGTTTGCTGGGGGGGAGTTTTTTTAGCATAGCAAAATGTCATACGCCATACTTTAGCATTCAAAGTACAAACCCCCACAAAACCTGTAAAAGAAGAAGAAACCCCCTTCTGCAAAAAAAGTGCAACTCTCCTGCTGTAATTCCATTTTCTATGGAATAGTTTTAACGAACGAGATAAAGTACAAGTTAAGAACTAGAGAAGGACAAGTTAAGTTAGTTATATAAAGTACTTTTTTAAGTTAAGTGCAAGTAACGTTACAAGTTAAGTGTAAGAAAATTATATAGTTCTTGTCCAAGAGTACTAGTTAGTTCTTAATAAGTACTAGTTAGGTTTCATATGTAAAGTTCTTGTTAGGTTCTTAAGTTAAACTTTCTTGATATGGTACCCTAAGATAAGTACAGGCCAAGTCAGCCAAGTTTAATCTTTTAAATTACTCCAATGCCCTACAGCATATGAAAACTCATGAATTACGTAAGTTCTCTTGTTTATTGTTTAGAGACTAGTGATTTCTTGTTAACAGCATATTGTGGATTACTTGAAGAAGAGTAGAGCGCAGATTAACATTTTTGTGTGGGGGGGGAAAATAAAATCTTTGTTTCAAAGAGAGCTTGCTGTAAGTTTGTCGATGAGATAAATTTTTTTTAACTACTTCAGTTACTTATGGGCCCTTAGCTTTTTTTTCATTACAGAAGTCTATCGCTGCAACGCTACTACATCTTCGACCGCAAACCACATATCTTTGATAACTGTCCCATTATGTTCATCTTTCATCTTTCAATTACTTTCTTCTTGTTTACATTTGAATGTAAAGGCTAATCTTTTGGATAGTCACATGTGTCGTACACCCAATTCGACTTCCATATAGCCACCTCATTCTAAATCCTTATAGAAGTCCTTCTGTTGGGACGTCTAGAAAAAAAAATAAAACCAATCACAGAGTCTGGGTAAAAGTACTCTGCTTCTGGTACCGCGGTTTTAAAGTAGTCGTACAGAAATTTCTAACATCAATAACTTTGACAACTCTAAATACGGTAAAGAAAGCTCGCAAACACTGGGTTGTCCAACTTAACATCCTTTTTCTTCATCATAATGCCTAACTAGGGCTGTCGTTAAATCTTCTAAAGTCTTGATAGTTAGGTTTAAGGGCAAACTTAATGCTTGGTTTTCCTTTGTTAACTAATTTCACATCTGTTACGTTTGTGTGGATTTTCCATAGTTTTGCCAAAAGCAGCTGTTTTGTTCATCAGTTTAAAGAAGTCTTTTTCTGAAGCCCCCGTCAGTGGCTTGGGTTCTAAGATCAATGTATCTTCTTGATGTATGGTCTCATAAAGGGCTCTTGGTCAAAAGCAATGAGTCTAATGAACAGCAGTCAGTTTCAGCCGTAGTCTTAAGTAAAACTTGTAGAGTCTGTAATGGCACACATACTTAGTTTTGTGGCGAAGATTGGGACAAGATTAGGAGGCTCAATATGGACTCATCTTTAATCTTTCTCTGACAGCAATGAATAATCGTTGTGGAGATCGGTAATTCGTTTAGGATAATTCAAAGTCTCCTTCCAGATTAACCAAACCACCTAATGGATTATCAGGTTGAGCTGTGACAACGCACCTAACACAAATTAACATCATAGACCCTTAATAAAAAAAATCAATGTAAAGTTCTCAGTTGAAGCGGAATGACCACATGGCCCATCCATACAGATTGCTATGGTCGTCCCTAAGTACATTACAAAGTAGGACGGAATTATTATGATCATAAACGACAAAATACTTGGTTGTTGGCTTTGCATAAGGTATGTGAGGCCATGCTAATACCACCCCCTTAGGGAGGCCGTCTTCAATCATGTCAGCGAAGTAGTAGGATAGATCAGATAATAAGTCAATCTTGATAGTTTGTTAGACTTTAAGAAGAAATGCAATCCCAAAAAGGCCATGCGCAGAGATGTAACTGTGATGAGTCCTAAGCTGTAATGTTTCATGCATGTAGTTCTGTAATTCTGAAAGACGTCTGCCAATAAACAAACGTCTGGTGCCATTAGATATGAATCATATAGTCCCCCATCCGTATGACAGTGTAAATTCTGTTCCAGGATTTCTGAAGGCATTATTCATAGTCAGGCACATCAGTTATATGTCCTTTGCCCTACTAAGCTTAGAAAAGAAAGTCGCCTTTAGGAGGAAGTGAGTCTTTTGTCAAAACATTCCCACAGTCCCTGTATATCATAAGGATGAAACTCCTTTACCCCACAAAAGAGGGGTCCAAAATATTGTTTAGTGATTGGAAAGGTCATTGCAGAGATACACCGCATAACTTATCTAAACTACCATCAAGATGTTTGGCAGAGTCATAAAAGGATAAACAAACAGTAGAGTAAAAAACATGTACCTATTTCTGAAGACTGTGCAATGGCAGGTAACCCTCTTATAACAGAATCCCTGCTAGCAAGATTGAAATGAGAAATCGTAGCCTCGAAGGTTATAAAGAAGATAGGGCAGTTAACCATTGTCTTTAAGGATCAGCCTTAAGTATGAAGATTACAATTGTAATTGGAGGCGGGGTGCGGCCCTCTAAACTTTCCCAGTAATGTGATTTGTAGTCTCTCACTGGTCGCCTAATAATTCACTGTTACATATCCAGTCATTGAGATGGTCAGAGTCATAACGTTCTTTGGTCTTCAGGAGTCATAAATAATGGTCTGAAAGATTTATTTTGTTTGGAGTAGAAATTACAAAGTTGTTTTCATCAGCTCATAAAAATCTACTAGCTGCGTCTAGTACCCCTGTAAATCTCTGGACCGTGTGTGTTTGCGTCAGACCTAACAACAGATAACCATAAGAACAGATCTGATGGTGGGTTAATTAAGATTGCCTTTTTGTTCTTGCTTTTTGGACCCGTTAGTACTGCGGCAAGATTGATTCAAAGTCAGTCATAAAACCACGTATGGGCACAATTAGCATTATGTGTACATTCTTACAACTAACCTTTAACCCAGGTTTAGGTGTTGAGCGTTCAGTTTCACATCAACAAAACTTATATACAAATGTTTCTTATTACTGGCAGCAGCCACTATAGTTGTGAATCTGGTCAAACACCTTCTAACAAAGCCCTTGTTTAGCATGGTCCCTTTGATGTAAAAGCATAAGTCTGCTTTATTGGGTTTCAGTATTAAAACATAATGACTATTTGAGTACTATCTGCAAACAGTAATCCAAGTTCCTGACAATGTTATGACAATAGATTCGCCAAAAAGGCCAATGGGAGTCCATCAATATCGTGACACGAATACAGCAATCAACATACCAAGAGGGAATAATTTTACAGTGATAGGCCTAGTTAAAGCACATTCAAAATATAGATACACATAAATCTTACTTTACTGGAAAGGTAAAGTAATCAAAGTCATTAGCTCTTTTATTGTATTGATCATAATAACGATACTCTTACAGGTCGTTCTTTAAAACAGGGTGTAAAATGCGCTACAAAAACGCACCACATAAAACACATGTTTGTCAGAATTTTTTAAGTTTTAGACTCAGCCCGAATTATTAAAAACTAACTCTTTTGGGGAGGAGGAAGGAGAGAATAGCCGACCTATAGGATAGGAACTTTGATTAGTTTCAATCTGATTTCAAGGACTGACCCCCATCAGACCACCCAGGAAGCCGCGCAATTTTGCATCTCACTTGCATGATTAAACTGTGTAAACATGTAATTCAGAGCCCCGTCAGAGGTAAAAGTCGCGAATAGCTGATTACTTTCATTTCTGTATAGTTGAAACCCAACTTCCCATGTAACTATCATCGGGGTTAATATAATCAATCAGATAACGGCCACAACACATTAGCTGGTCGGCTTCAGTCTGAAAGAGACTCTGGGATTTTTAAGAAACATGTGCTAACGCTTTCAACCAGAACGTTCAAGGGGTTACTGATGGTCCATGTCAACTTTCACTAAACATAATTCTAAATTGTTTGCCACTGAACCTTTCAACCATGTGCTGTGCTGCATTTTTCAAAACTCAGACGTGTTTGGAGGCTCAATGATTAAACTCAAATATTTACGTAAAGTAAAAAAAAAAAAATGTATATAAAAGTATGTAAAACGCTCTTTATTATATTCATCACCCAAGCGTTGCAAACACTTACAAGCCACGTTAACCTTACAAAAACGCGCCCGCCAGCATTTTACCTTTTTCTAGAATCTCTACAAGTCAATGTTCACAACACTTTGAAAGCTTCGTTAAATAGTTCACTATGATATTTTATTATATTGTCTACATCATTCTCAAACCTAATTCACTAAAATCAATGTTAAACACTTTCATTGTTATCGACAAATAGTTACATTACAATACTTTAAATCAGAATCACTGAGTTCGAAAACCAGCCATTTTTAAAATCTAATAAATAAAAAGTAATTGTAATTCAACTGTATTACATAGTATTCCACCTTTTCTAAAATGAAAACCTGTCAGTTTAAAGGTAACAGTTACTCCTTACAGATCATCCGACACAATGCAAGTCAGCAACTACAGGGTCCATATTATCAAGTAAAATGGCAAAAAGGCTTTATAATTGGTTTAGACAAGACTCTGAATTTATACTAAAAGGCATTCCCTTATACGCTTTCCTCGTAAAGTAAACTTTCCAAAAAGATCTGTTATAAAACCATCAAACCGGTCTTTAACTCTTCTTTAATCAACTCCTGCCACTAAATCGATCGCCCACCCAAAAACATCAAATAAATCAGTAAGCTTTATAACTACGTGGGGTTCATTATTTAAACCAGATTAAAATAATAAATACAAAATTAAGTAAGTAAGCCGCTCCTCTTCAGTGAGCATTTGTTGTTGTTAGTCGTAAAGATTGATCTTCATTAAAGCAAATAGTTACTCCTTCGGGGCCAGTAGAAACAGTTAGATTAGCATCTTCAGAAGCTATATAATCAACTAAAATAGCAAATAACTTTATAATTGGTTGGGGCCAAGAATCTGGTATTTACTGATAGCCTTCTTCACGCTTTCTCGCATGTCTATTCGATTAAAAAGATCAGTAATTAATTCATTCAAACCTGTTCTTTAAACTGATCTTTATCACCTTCCCAATCCAACTCGTAAAGTAATATTAATAAGCTCTGTAGCTAGTTCGACCTTCATTTATTAAACTCAAATAAAAATGACATTTAAAAAAATTAATTAATTCAGTAAACCCTTAATTTTTATGTTCCCGGAGAGAAGGCAAATATCTTTGTTCACGATCACCAAATCTTATCTAGCACGTAAGCCCCCGTTTCAATGTGTTAATTACGTCAATATTTGGCAGTTTTGAGGTGTTAAATCTTAGTGTGAAACAGTTTAAAATTGGTCAAAATTGACATGTGAAGGACGTGATTTAGATTGTGAAAAGGGGGTTTTCGTGCAAAATAACATGGTGAGCTTGAACGAAGATATTTGCCTTCTCTGGCCTAGTTCCATGAGCCACGACCATCAGGCCAGACTGGAAGACTCACATCAGAGCAACACCGAACTGAATAAAGAATTCCTGCAGAAGTGGAGGAGAGGAGGCGCACCATCATCCATGAAATCCATTTTTTTTATTTGCTTCAATTATTGGGGAGGAGTGGGGGACAGACGGTGGTCAGGCCTCTCTACCTCCCCTCTCCCCTCCCCCTTTAGTATATTAATGGATGAGGAAGGGGGAGTGCCGACGTCAGTGTCACTGTTATTCTTCAACATCATTCATATTTTCTTAAGCGCAGTTCCACTTACTTTACACACATAATCATGATTTTCCTTCTGCCTTTGTCTGAGGTCTGGAAAATATTTCAAGACATAACAGTAGTATTACAGGTTCTCCTGTCCGTGCATGAATGAGCACAATTCCCCAAACAGGCGTTCAGCCTACCTCGACCCGTTCTCCCATCCCCACCTGAGACAGACTGTTGTCTGAATGAAGATTTCCAATGGCTTTGTGATGTCTTCTGTGTCTCTGTCTGTTGCTTTACCCTAAATTAGTCAAGTGGCAAGAATTTATTTTTCTGAATAAAATATTTGAGTTAGAATCTGTGTTAGCTTTCCATATTTAGATGACAAAAATACAGCCTGACCTCGATTACAATCTTTGTCTTTTTTTTTTATTATATTGCCTGTCTGTAAAATGTACTGTCATTGAATTTCGCGGGATACAATCTTACTGTGACATAAATGGCAGTAAAATGGCAGACACAGCAGTCAAAGAAAGGTGCAAAAAGAGCAGAGTAAGCTACAAATCTCCATCTCCCTTTCAGTTGAGGAAAACTGTAGACCCTTAAAACAGCATGGAAAATATTTAGGACGAGTAATCCTACTAATAAGAAGATGCTACCCTCAAATGAAAAAAGTCAATTTGAAATCATATGTCACAAGTTGTCAATTCATTGCTCTATCATTGTAGACTGATCACATCCCTTGTGCTTCACTTTATAAAACTGTTAGTTGCATACGTGGGCAGTTGATCATACTTTGTTATATTTTCTTCACTTGTCCAAGGATGCAAACTTTTCTCATCAAATATTTTTTCAGAAGAAAACTTGGAAGAACTGCTGCATTCTTTTCATGGACAATGCTGAAGCTTTGACACATAGCATCAGCACAGCATTCCTTTAACACAAACTGATTACTTCTTCATTGCTGTACTTATAAACATGTCTATGTTTTACTTCAAAGTTACTTGTTATACGTAAGCGTTATGTTATTACAATCCTTTCTGACACATTCATAGTTATGTCCCCTTCCCCCTACCTCCCACTGAACTCCTCCCCTTACTTCCCATCCCACATCCCCCCCCCCCCAACTCTTATTTTATATTATGAACTTATCCTGTCTGCACACTTCCGACAGCAGCAAAAGACTTCCTCTTACACAGCCACACACACACACACACACACGCACGCACGCACGCACGCGCGCGCGCGCACGCACGCACGCACGCACGCACGCACGCACGCACACACACACACACACACACACACACACACACACACACACACACACACACACATTCTCTCTCTCTTTCCCCCTCTCTGCTCACCCCTTTCTCCCTCTCTCTCTCTCCCTCTCTCTTTCTCTCTCTCTCTCACATGTTGATTTTTGTTTCTTATAACACATATTTTTATTCTTGCCTATAGGGCTGAATGTGAATGTAGTTATGCGTATTCCATTACCATCTTAAAATGAATTCGTTTGTTCGTTCGTTCTCGCAGAGAAAGAGAGAGAGAGAGAGAGAGAGAGAGAGAGAGAGAGAGAGAAGAGAGAGAGAGAGAGAGAGAGAGTGAAACAAGATGCAAAGCATATGTATTCCATTAAGAGGAAAAACCGTCTTGGGCTGGTCTAACTGTTAGTAATGGCTATTCTGGTAAACATCGGCCATCATCTGTGACCTATAATGAACATACTTACACATTTTCAGAAAGATCTGCCAAGAACTTTCTGAGATTTTTTCATAAAGAAGAAAACCATGATGGGCCGTTAGTAACGGCTATAACCGTAAACTTAAACATTGGGCATAATCCGTAACCCTTAATGAACACACCTACAAATTTTCAGAAATATCGGCCACATACTTTCTGAGATATTCCATGAAGAAGGAAAGCCGTTAGGGGCCGGTATAGCCGTTAGCATCGGCTATAACGGTAAAATAAAACATCGAGCATCATCCGTGACCCATAATACCTACAAATTTTCAGAAAGATCGCCAAGTACTTTCTTATATATTCCATGAAAGAAGAAAAACCGCTACAGGCCGTTACAGCCGTTAGGAACGGCTATAGCGGTACACTAAATCATCGGGCATCATCCTTGACCAATAATGAACATACCTGCTCATTTTCACAAAGATCGGCCAAGTACTTTGAGACATTTCATTAAAAAAAAGAAGAAAAAAAACCGTTATGGGCCAGTACAGCCGTTAGTAACAGGTATAACGGTAAACTAAAACGTCGGGAATCATCCGTCGCCTCTAATGAACATACCTACAAATTTTCCGAAAGATCGGCAAAGTACTTTTTGACATATTCCATACAGAAGAAAAACCGTTATGGGCCGCTATAGCCGTTATTAACGGGTATAACGGTAAACTAAAACATCGTATATCATCCGTGACCCATAATGAACAAACCTACACATTTTCGGAAAGATCGACAAAGTGCTTTCTGAGATATTCCATAAAGAAGAAAAACTGTTATGGGCCGTTATAGCCGTTGGTAACGGCTATAACGGTAAACAAAACATTGGGCATCATCTGTAACCCACAGTGAACATACCTGCTAATTTTCACAAAGATCGGCCAAGTACTTTCGGAAATATTCCATAAAGAAGAAAAACCGTTACAGGCTGTTACAGCCGTTAGTAAAGGCTATAACGGCAAACTAAAACATCGGGCATCATCCGTGACCCATAATGAACATAACTGCTAATTTTCGCAAAGATCGGCCAAGTACTTTCGGAGATATTCCATGAAGAAGTAAAACCGCTACAGGCCGTTACAGCCGTTGGTAACGGCTATAACGGCAAACTAAAACATCAGGCATTATTCGTGACTCATAACGAACATACATGCTAATTTTCACAAAGATCGGCAATGTACTTTCTGACGTTTTCCATGAAGAAAAAAAAATCGGTTGCAGGCCGTTACAGCCGTTAGTAACGGCTATAATGGTAAACTAAAACATCGGGAATTATTCAGGACCCATAATGAACATACCTACAAATTTTCATAAAGATCAGCCAAGTACTTTCGGAGATATTTCCATAAAAAAAGAAAAACAGTTACAGGCCGTTACAGCCGTTAGTAACAGCTATAACGGGGTAAACTAAAACATCGGCATCATCCGTGACCTGTAATGAACATACCTGCTAATTTTCACAAAGATCGGCCAAGTACTTATCGGAGATATTCCATAAAGAAGAAAAACTGTTATGGGCCGTTACAGCCGTTAGTAACGGGTATAACGGTAAACTAAAACATCGGGCATCATCCGTAACCCATAGTGAACATACCTGATAATTTTCACAAAGATCTGCCACATACTTTCGGAGATATTCCATAAAGAAGAAAAACCGTTACAGACCGTTACAGCCGTTGGTAACGGCTATAACGGCAAACTAAAACATTGGGCACCATCTGTGACCCATAATGAACATACCTGCTAATTTTCACACAGATCGGCCGAGTACTTTCGGAGATATTCCATGAAGAAGAAAAACCGTTACAGGCCGTTACAGCCGTTAGGAACGGCTATAGCGGTACACTAAATCATCGGGCATCATCCTTGACCAATAATGAACATACCTACTCATTTTCACAAAGATCGGCCAAGTACTTTGAGACATTTCATTTAAAAAAAAAGAAAGAAAAAAAGACGTTATGGGCCAGTACAGCCGTTAGTAACAGGTATAACGGTAAACTAAAACGTCGGGAATCATCCGTCGCCTCTAATGAACATACCTACAAATTTTCCGAAAGATCGGCAAAGTACTTTTTGACATATTCCATACAAAAAAAAACCCGTTATGGGCCGTTAAGCCGTTATTAACGGTATAACGGTAAACTAAAACATCGCATATCATCCGTGACCCATAATGAACAAACCTACAAATGTTCAGAAAGATCGACAAAGTGCTTTCTGAGATATTCCATAAAGAAGAAAAACTGTCATGGGCCGTTATAGCCGTTGGTAACGGCTATAACGGAAAACTAAAACATGGGCATCATTTGTAACCCGTAGTGAACATACCTGCTAATTTTCACAAAGATCGGCCAAGTACTTTCGAGATATTCCACAAAGATGAAAAACCGTTACAGGCTGTTACAGCTGTTAGTAACGGTTATAACGGCAAACTAAAACATCGGGCATCATTTGTGACCCATAATGAACATACCTGCTAATTTTCACAGAGATCGGCCAAGTACTTTCGGAGATATTCCATGAAGAAGTAAAGCCGTTACAGGCCGTTCGTAACGGCTGTAACGGCAAACTAAAACATCGGACGTCATCCTTGACCAATAGTGAACATACCTACAAATTTTCAGAAAGATCAGCCCAGTAGTTTTGTCTGGAGCGAGGGGAACACACTTTGACCACGGACGACGGACGGACGGACAGTCGTTCCCATTCTAAAGTACTCCCTGTTCTATAAGAACTGGGAGTACAAAAAGGTAGACCTGCCTTACGACGCTTTGCTGCTTGAACCTCTCGCCTTCAACAGCGATGTTTAAACAAAAATCAAGTTACGTCACGGGCAGAAACACGTAGTCTCTGAAGAATTTACGTCATTATATCAAACAAAAAGGTGTTGGGGGAGGAGGGTGGAGGTGAGCTTGTTTTTATTGCCAAGTAACGTCACACAAAGAAATACGTATTTCTAAATGTTTAACTTCATTACACAGATATGAACATGTGTTCGTGGGGGCGGAAGGGAAAGGAGTGTAGGGTGGGCGTTCTTCAGTGTCGTTTAACCCAACCCCTCCGCAATGTACCCTCCCTTCGTTTTCATTTTTTTTTTTTTTTGCATTTATTCAATGTCATATTTTAAAAATCTTCTTAAGTACTCCTGACACACACACACACACATACACACACACACACACACACACACACACACACACACACACACACACACACAGAGGAAAAAACAACAAAATTCGGGATGTTCTCTTGATACACGCATAAACCAGCTATTAAACTTTGACACACTTCATTCTTTTTATCAATGTAGTTTGTCGTTTTCTCGGATCATAATTTTGCTAATATATAAGATCAAACTAAACGCTTTTAAGACAAAGTTTTGTAAAAATATAACATGCCTTTGTGGTGAAATGATAACAAATTCCCACATACTTTTCCATTGCAAGCAATTAAAACGTCATCTACCACCTCTACATAATTGTTCTCTGGATACAGTTGTAACCGATTTATCACTCATGTGTAAAATTGCTGTTTCATTGCATCAAAGTCCTATTTTTTCTGTTTTTGTAAAATGGGAACTGGTTGTTTAGTAACGTCCTTGTATGCCCGGGTTATTTTTCGATGTTTTATTGTTAGTTATCTATTTATTGCTGTTGCTGTTAATGTTATTCTTATAGATTAGTTCGTCTAATATCACAATGTGTATAGACGTTAAATTGAAGACCTAACCTAACGCGCGCGCACACACACACACACACACACACACACACACACACACACACACACATATTGAGAGAGAGAGAGAGAGAGAGAAAAGAGAGAGAGAGAGAGAGAGAGAGAAGAGAGAGAGAGAGAGAGAGAGAGATGGAACTGTCACCACTACCAGGACTTCACAACCCTTCTCTCTCACCCCCTTTCTCGCACCCCCCCCCCCTCCTCCTCGCTCCCCCTTTCTTTCATCCAGTTGCTCTGCCCTCTCCTCCCCCTTTCCCTGTCCCCTCAAACCCTTCATCTTTCCTGTCTCCAACACCCCCTACCCTCTCCTCCCCCTTTCCCTGTCCCCTCAAACCCTTCATCTTTCCTGTGTCCAACACCCCCTTACCCTCTCCTCCCCTTTCCCTGTCCCCTCAAACCCTTCATCTTTCCTGTCCTCCAACACCCCCTTACCCTCTCCTCCCCCTTTCCCTGTCCCTCAAACCCTTCATCTTTCCTGTCTCCAACACCCCCTACCTCTCCTCCCCCTTTCCCTGTCCCCTCAAACCCTTCATCTTTCCTGTCTCCAACACCCCCTACCCTCTCCTCCCCCTTTCCCTGTCCCCTCAAACCCTTCATCTTTCCTGTCTCCAACACCCCCTACCCTCTCCTCCCCCTTTCCCTGTCCCTCAAACCCTTCATCTTTCCTGTCTCCAACACCCCCTTACCCTCTCCTCCCCCTTTCCCTGTCCCTCAAACCCTTCATCTTTCCTGTCTCCAACACCCCCTACCCTCTCCTCCCCCTTTCCCTGTCCCCTCAAACCCTTCA
>CM031608.1:96418242-96423242 GCA_018398815.1 Conus ventricosus | reverse complement strand
ATCTAAAGCCAAATACACATAAGTGTGCCCAGTGAACCTTTGTAATTATTGTTGATCTAAAGCCAGATACACATCATGTGCCCAGTGAACCTTTGTAATTATTGTTGATCTAAAGCCAGATACACATCAGTGTGCCCAGTGAACCTTTGTAATTATTGTTTATCTAAAGCCAGATACACATCAGTGTGCCCAGTGAACCTTTGTAATTGTGTTTATCTAAAGCCAGATACACATCAGTGTGTCCAGTGAACCTTCTACTAAACTTCTTCACGTCATACGCAATGTCTGACACACCTGCTGTTTACTTGTTCCCCCTCCCCCCCCCCCCCCCCCCCCCCCACATTCCACCTCTGTACTTTGATCTTATCACCCCACATCCCACCTCTGTACTTTGATCTTTTCACCCCACATTCCACCTCTGTACTTTGATATATCACCCCACATTCCACCTCTGTACTTTGATATTATCACCCCACATCCACCTCTGTACTTTGATCTTATCACCCCACATTCCACCTCTGTACTTTGAAATTATCACCCCACATTCCCCTCTGTACTTTGATCTTATCACCCCCACATTTCACCTCTGTACTTTGAAATTAATCACCCACATTCCACCTCTGTACTTTGAAATTACACCCCACATTCCACCTCTGTACTTTGGATAGTAACGTTCCACCAAGTGTGCTTTCTCCCCCGTCGTGTTTTTCCCCACTGAAGGTCAAATTAAATCTGATACAAGAAAAAAAGGTCTCCGTAAGTTCAACAAACGGAAAATTAACCTTTTTTCTATTTCATACGTCGCTTTATGTTTGAACAAGTGTGTTTCTCAGTAGGTATATCACACTGGAATTTGACCACATCAAGGTACACAAACTTAATGATTGACCAGTCCTCACCTCAACAACACCATCCCGTCGTTTAAAAATATGATCAACATAACCAACCAGAACATCTGAACGATGAAGAAAAGAAAAAGAAACACCCGAAGGTGCTGGGGAGGACCCAGAGAAGCACCGTCTTCACCTGCCTTTAGAGCCATGAACAACATAACCAACCAAACATCTGAACGATGTAGCTAACCAGTGTACACAGAGGAACAAATAACAAACCAGACCATCTGAACGATGTAGCTAACCAGTGTACACAGAGGGAACAGATAACAAACCAGAACATCTGAACGATGTAGCTAATTAGATAACCAACCAGAACATCTGAACGATGTAGCTAATTAGATAACCAACCAGAACATCTGAACGATGTAGCTAACCAGTGTACACAGAGGAACAGATAACAAACCAGAACATCTGAACGATGTAGCTAATTAGATAACCAACCAGAACATCTGAACGAGTAGCTAATTAGATAACCAACCAGAACATCTGAACGATGTAGCTAACCAGTGTACACAGAGGAACAGATAACAACCAGAACATCTGAACGATGTAGCTAATTAGATAACCAACCAGAACATCGAACGATGTAGCTAATTAGATAACCAACCAGAACATCTGAACGATGTAGCTAACCAGTGTACACAGAGGAACAATAACAAACCAGAACATCTGAACGATGTAGCTAATTAGATAACCAACCAGAACATCTGAACGATGTAGCTACATTAATGACTTGCCAGAAGAACTCTCCTCACTGACACGCCTGTTTGCTGATGACACAGCTGTCTACCGTTTGAAGGCCTCAAAAACCGACCAAAGCTTACTTCAGGAAGACCTCAAGAATTAGAAGCATGGAGCACAGCTGGGACATGGCATTCCATCCTGGAAAATGTACTACTCTCCCAGTTACAAAGTCATCTTCTCCTGCAAAATCCGACTACACCCTCCACAACCATATTCTAGAAACTGTCTCTACCTCCAAGTATCTAGGCGTTACCATCACAAGTGACCTAAGCTGGACCTGCACATCAACGCCATCTGTGCTAAAGCCAACAAGACCCTCGGCTTCCTTAGAAGAAACCTGAAGATCCCAGCAGTGCGCCTCAAAGAAACAGCCTATAAGACTTTTGTCAGACCGATCTTGGAGTATGCGTGCACTGTAAGGGACCCGCATACCCAAGGCAACATCAATAAGATTGAAGCTGTCCAGAGACGTGCAGCACGGTTCGTGGTCAACCGGTACCACAACACGTCTATGTCACCGCGATGATTGACAAACTGCAATGGCCGACTCTGCAGCACAGACGCAAGGTAGCTAGGCTTGCCATGCTACGGAAAATAATGAACGGAGAGCAATCGTGAAAAAAGTTGCATCGTGCCAGCCCCTTCCAGACACAGAAGGAAGCACTCCCACCAGCTCAACCAGATTCTGTGTAAAACCCAATATCGACAAGCTTCCTTCTTCCCAGAACGATACGTGACTGGAACAACCTGCCTGAAACAGCTGTGGCCGCGGACACCTTGGACACCTTTAAGTCTAGGGTGCCCCCAGTTAGTAGTTAGTTAGATAATAGGTCCCTTCCCCCCCCCCCCCCCACACTCTTACCCCAATAGCTTTTTGTTTTGTTTTTTATTTTTGGGGCCCTGCTGTCTTAGATCAGCAAGGGACCGGCTAGCTCGGAAGGGCGAAAAGTGAAGTAACAGTAGCCTGCCGGAGAACCCACTTAGAGCAGGATAGGTTTTTATCCTCACTTTTAGGTCTATCGCTTTCTATAATTTGTTTTCTTTCATCGCAACCCTCAAAACGGCGTAAAAATCATTGGGTGATTGTGGCCGTATACCTGAAGAAGAAGAAGAACCACAACATCTGAACGATGTAGCTGACCAGTGTACACAGAGGAGCAGAGGTGGAACACGGGTATCAACCACAAACATCTGAACGATGTAGCTGACCAGTGTACACAGAGGAGCAGAGGTGGAACACGGGTATCAAAGTTTCAAACGAGGTGACTGAGGGCGGAAAATGAAGCCAACTTTGAAAGGAAACGGAATGAGTTCCACCAGACCATGGTGACACATTGTTTGTCTGTTTTGTCTGCTACAACAAATTTCCCGTTTCTGTTTCAAACTTGGGTGTCTGACAGTTGACCGTTCCACTCTCTGCTTTGTATGGAACCGTCAAGAGTTGGGGAGCGAGATAAATCATGGAAAGAACACATGGGAGACGGTGACGTCCAGTATCAAAACAAAATAGTCACAGGTGGACACAGGCAACCTGTTTCTCTGTAATCCCATTACACACAGTCACTGTGTGCAAAGTCACAGAGATAAGAATACATTTTGAAGAGGAAGATGTTCGCACAATGTCGATCACTTCTTACACAAGAAGACACTTTGCAGAGGGCTTGCCGTGCTGTGACTAAGAACTGACAAAAATGACGAATCAACTGAGGAAATACGTCATCACATACGAATGACGATTCAAAAGTAAAGACTTGTTTCGTGATGTCTGTGTTCCAGCGATGTGACATGGAGACAAGGTTTTCTCTTTCCACTCCCAGACATAGGCCTACTCTGTTTAATGATACATGTATACAACGTCACAGGCTTGAATGGGTGGAGCCGAGGGGGGGGGGGGGGGGGGGGGGGGGGGGGGGGGGGGGGGGGGGGGGGGGGAAAGAGGGGGGGGGAGGGGGGTGCTGGGGGCGTTTTGGTTAGGGTGCCACTGATAATGCAGCAACCTTCACTCCACCCTCCACCCACCCAAAATAAATGAAAGAAACAAAGAGGGAAGAGAGGGAAGCATGCCGATGTCCTATGTATGCAGAAGGTATAGACATGTACGTCATGTTTAGAACAGACCAGATTTGTATAATGCAGTGTGTACAGACCTATGTCAGAATTAGGTACAGACCTTTATTTTATAGTGTGCACAGGACTGTCATAGGTGTAAACCCGGTGTAACGATTCATTTTAACTCCCCTGGAGTTTAGAATTAGCACGTGCCAATTTTTTAACTCCCGGGAGTTAAAACAAACCACGCCAGAATGAACCCCCACCCCCACCCCCGTTAACTACCCACCCCAAAACATTCAGTTTTATGTGTTAATCACGATATGAGAAATAAACATTTAATATAAGTGTGTTTGCATCCGTGCATGTGGTCGACGTGCCAGATTGACCCTCTCCCTCCCCACCCAGTTTTCAAATTATAGAATGAGTGAGAGAAATATGTTTTGAAAATTGTATTAGCATTGCCTTACAATGCGAATTTCACCCAGGAAAAAAAGAAATTTAAACTGAATAAGGAGTGGGGGGGGGGGGGGGGGGGGTCATTCCTGGCATAAGGCCAGAATGACTCCCCCCTTCTATTTTCAACTCCCCGGGAGTCAATCTGGATCAAATTTTTCTTGATCGAAATGAACTCCCGGAAGTTAGTTTAGGCACGTGCATATTTCAACCCCCCCCCCCCACCTCGGGGCAGAGTTAAAACACGTATGAACAAGTGTGGCACAAACGACTAATGTACAAAATAAAGAATATCGGAATCAGTGGGAACATATACAATTTTATTCAAGATTTGCTACAAGGTAGGCACATTCAAGCAAAAATAGGAAATACGTATTCCAACCCAAATGGGTTTACCCCAAAGTTCAGTAATTTCCCCAATATTATTCAATATTTAATCTCTGACTCCTAAAGGTCTTACTAAAGATACTGAAGTGGCTCAATTTGCTGATGATTTATGCCTATGGACAAAAGTGACAATGAAAAGAAATACACCATCAAGATCACTAATTTACATCAAAATAAAGTATCAACTTGAATTAATAAAATCAATGATTTTTTAATGTAAATGGCCTTTTCTTTCCCCAGAAAAAACAAAAAAAACTAATATGATTCATTTTTAATGCTGGTTACGATCCAGGACAACTTCTTACTTTCACTTGGATGGCATTGTTTTAAACTATGCAAACGTGTCAATTTTTGGGTGTTATCGTAAGTAGTAAGTTTCTTGAACGCTCTATTGAATATATTTTAAACAAGCAAGAAAGAGCTTGAGTTTCTAAAAATAATTAGCAAACAAATTGGGGGAGGATTCGA
>CM031608.1:96365112-96417242 GCA_018398815.1 Conus ventricosus | reverse complement strand
GCTCTGAAGAATGGTGTTTTTAGTATAGAAAGTCTATTCACCGTATTCGCACAGATTTCAGTGATATTACATAACAAACGCATGTGCATGTAGTAGTCTTGTGTGTGGGGTGGTATGGGGGTGGTGGGGGGGGGGTGCTGTATGGTGAGAGAAGGGGAGCGAGTTGCCCATCGTGTATTTGTGTGAAGCCTTGAACCTCCACTGTAACCAGTTGTGATGTGTTTCATTCTGAATCTGTGTGGGGAGGAGAGGGGAAAGAAGAGTGCGCGGTACTGGAGGAAGAAGGGGGGAAGGGGGGGGGGGGTCAGGAAGCGAAGAAGAATGCGGGGGAAAGGTGCATCCATGCAAATGACGATGAGAGGAATGGGTTTTCGCTACGGTTTGAATCTTACAGATTTTAATGCACTTTGTGACAAATAATTATCGGTGAATTCCGCGTCGAATGATAGGAATGTGTGTTGCATTCAACGACTGAAGACAACATTTTTGAGTCTCAAATGTTGATTTGTTTTCTTTATTTTTCGGAGATGGCGGATCGGGTGCTGGGGGCAAAAACTGTACTAAAAGCTGAAGCCCTACATCCATCCTGGCATGATAAATGGCGGCACCAGAGAAATTTGCCAGTTTGCTTGGAGAGAATGGCCCAAGCTCTGCTCACAGAAACTTCTTGTGACAACAGTACAGTACACTAAAATACAAGACAACACATTGCAATACGATAAAACACTGACATGAATTAATACTGTTTTGATATAAAAGACAACATAAACTACTTAGTGCACTGTACTATACATATACTGACTTCCATAAAAAAACGCGAAAGCAAAACAAGCTGAAGGTTAGGGGCGAATTTTATTGGTCACAATTGTACAGAGTGGAAGCGAGAATTCAACGTGATTTGATTCATTACACCGGTAATGTATGAAAATGTCATCAGCAATATGTCTTTGTGTGGAAAATCCAAGGTCACGTGACAAAACCAGCTTGAAGTCCTAATACCGTGTGTGGCCACCATTTGCATGGACAACTGCTTGACACCTGCGGCTTATTGAGTGGACCAGGTGGTTGATGCGTCCCCTTGGCACACCAGCCCACACATGGACGATGGCCTGGTGAAGTTGAGCCGCTGTTGCTGGTCGTGGACGCAGGAGGTCCAACCGTCTGCCAAGTTCATCCAAAAATGTTCTATTGGGTTTAAATCGGGATGAGGGCTGGCCAGGGCAGCACATTGACGTTGTTGTGCTGAAGAAATTGCTGGGTGGCCCTGGCTGTGTGTGGTCTTGCATTGTCCTGTTGGAATGTCCAGTTTGGGTGTTGCGCAAAAAAAGGAACGACATGGGGTCTGAGCACCTGGTGGATGTAGCGCTGTGCATTGACACCCTGTCCGCGACCAGGACCAATGTTTTGAAAGATGACTGGTCCTATGGCGTGGTTAATGCCAATTGCACCCCATATCATTGTCACGATACAGGGTTAGATTTGTTCTTCAATTGTTTACTTTAGGAACGTTTGTGATAGCTAGGCTGAAAATAAAATATTGTGTTTGGAAGTTGTGTGCCTGTGCGTGTTATTTTTTGGGTTGCATGCAAGCGTGCGTGTGTGTTTTTCCCTTAGATACTCCGTTCCAGAGTCCCCCAAAACCCGGTGACAGGGGAGGTCATTGTGTGTGACGAGTCAGTCGGAGACGAGAAGTTTCCTACACGACGATGCTGTGTTTGGCACGGAACCCCTGTTCCCCGCGTGGTGGAGTTGTGGCTTGGACATTATTGTCCCCAATTTCGGGGGCCGTTTCCCTAGGTTTTCTGGGCGCCTGGTCGTGGGTCCGTCTCGGGTTTAGGTCGTTCGGATGGGACTATAAAACCGAGGTCTAGTCTGTGTCACATGCACTAAAGACCTACACGGACTCTAAAGACCCCGATGCTCATGCCCTAAGACGGGTGAGTACGGCTGCACGAAAATTACACAATGCATGAAAACCTGTGTCCCAAAGAATAGTCTACTTAAAGACTGTGGGCGCGGGGCAGGTTAAACATCCCCATAGAAAGAGAAGAAGAAGAAGAGTTTTGGGAACTTTTGCCGTTGTTCGTCTCTGGATTCGGAAGTCTATGTTTGTGCGTTTGTGTCTGTGTGCGCATGGTTCAGTGTATTCGTTACAATTTTCTCTTTTTGTTTCAGGCTTTCTGGCATTTTATGGTTTTATGCTTGTATTTTTAACGTGAATGCGAGAAAAGGTGTGCTTTAGAAAGCGTGTGTATTTGTGAACGTGTGAGATTTGGGAGAGTTTCACTTTGCTTTGGCGAGGAGGGGAGTAATTTCCCCTTCCCCCGGTTTTAATTTGTTATGTATTTTATTTAGAAATAAAGAAGGGAACAGTGTTCTTTTCCGTGGAAGTTTGGGAAAGAAAGTGGATAGTTATATTGAATTTGTCTATAGGGTTTTTTGCATTGAGGGTTGTTTGTTTTGGAAAAAAAAAAACATTTTATTTGTAGTTAAGTGTTGCAAGTCAGTAGTATCGTATAATCTTTTGCTTTATGTAAATTTCGGTTGTTTTTTAAAAAGGGCCCGCGTGCCGACTTTTGACAGTTCTCTTCGCTGTTGGGAACTTGTTATAATTGGCCGAGGTCATGTTTGACCGGCGGGGTTGAACTTCAAGGTCAACGTCATATATATAAAACTTGTTGAATTTTTTCCCTATGAATAACATTGTCAAAATTTGTTCAAGTTAATTTTATATTAATGTTATTGTTTTTTTTCTTGAGGATTTAAAGGGTGTTTGCATTTTTCTTGTTCGGGAAGATAGTGTTTAAATTTAAAATTTTACCTAGTTTTTTCAAGTAGTGGAATTTAGGTTTTCCTTGGGGGGGCTGGGGTTTTAGTATTACTGTTAGTTTAATGTCATCCCCAGACCTGATTAGTTGCTGTGCGTGGTCCCTTCCGTACCTGAGTGGTGAGAGTGGCCGTTGTCTCGCTGGTGGCCGACTGACGGTTGGGTGACGTCTGTTGTCTGAAGGACAGGAGCGGGTGGAAGGAGTGACTCCATTGACTCCTTGTTTTGGCAAAGGACTTCTGGTCTTGGGCTTTGACTAGGGAGCGGGTGAATGGACCGATGTAAGTAGTGGAGAGTGGATGAATGCGGAGAATAAAATGTGTCATCGAGGGGAAAGCGGAGAGACTGTAAAGAACGAGGAATCAACGTTGACAAGGAATGTGAATGAACTTTGTTGAAGGTCGAAAATTATTCGTCTCTGCCAACATACCTGTGGACACTCATGTTAGTTTTTGTTCATCTGCTTGTTTTGGATGTGCTCTATCGTTTTGGCGTTGTGAGCTCCATAAACTTTTAAACAGAAGAACGTCGGAAGCTTTCATCGCTTTGGACTTTTGGTTTCACCTTGTTGAAGGAACTACTTTAAAATGAACTATAGTTAGCGATAGTTTTGCTTATCTGAAATTCTGAGTTATTGTGTTTTCGTGCTTTGCTGCATGTTGGAATGATTTGAATACTCTGTTGTTGTGGGGTGCATACATTTTTAAAATCATTTGGCTGATATTGATTGTTGTGTGCATTCAAAGGTTTTTGGTACACAGAAAAGGGAAAGCAGAGCGGTCGGCGGTTGTGTGTGGGGTGTCTTTTGCATATGCGTGGCTTGTTAATGTAATATTGTGTGCTGTTTAGTTTTAGCAAATTATTGGTTGTTGTTCTTCTTGTGGGGCGCATGTTGTGATGTGATTAATAAATTTAGTTAGTTTATGTTACATTGGGTGTGGTGTGGTTAGGGGTGAATCTAGCTGAGTGTTTGGGCTTGGGGATGAAGGTTGAATGCGGGGCTGGTCGTTGGTTTTGTGAACGTGGATTTAAAACCCCCTGATTGGTGTTTGCCATCTCCTGGCGACGTGACAATTTGGTGGCAGCGGTGGGTTGTGGTGAACAGTAGGTTCGGGAGTTTCATTTCGTGTGTTGACTGGTGTGTGATAGGGTTAGGACATCCTTTTTTTGGTTTGCATCTTTGTGTCCTGTCGTGTGTTTGTTTGAACGAGGGAGGTTGGAGGGGCCTGGGGCTCTGAGCCGCGGGAGTCCGGATTCAGAGTCGACTGAGGTCAGGCCGAGTCCAGACTGATAGCTTGAGGGAGGATCCACCTCAGGCGCTCAGTTAGGTCCAATTCATCTTAGCTTTCAGAGTTTTATTTAGTTCAAAAATTTGTAGGTTAGTAGTTGGGTTTTGTATGGGTGTGTGTGTGAAAGGTGTTAGGTGATTTAAAAAAATTGACGCTGTTCGTGAACTGAGTTTTCGCGAAAATCGATGTGAGCGGTATGTCCATCGAGGACAAGAAACGTCTACATTCAGGCCGTTTGGTTCCAGACTCAGAGTCTTCAGAGGAAGAAGGGATGGATGCTGTAAAGTTAACTGTCGAGGAGAAACCTCTACTTGTTGAGCAAGAAGTTCTCCGATGGGTCCCAAAACACGAGGTTCGGTGGACCGGAGGTGTTCGGTTGCGCAAGAACGGGATAGCTCTTGGACTGATAGGCACCGAGTTAGTGGCTTTTGTTCAGGCAGAGCTGAAGGAAATAAGGAAGATGCGCTTGCGGACAAGGGGAAAATGGAGTTGAGGAAGGAAAGAGTTAAGCAACAAGGGAGGTTTAGGAAGGAAGGTTGGATCGCCAGGAGAAATTTAGGAAGGAGAGTTTGATCACCAGGAGAAATTGAGAAAGGAAGGTTAAGCAACAAGGGAGGCTTAGGAAGAAGAGTTGGATCGACAGGAGAAATTTAGGAAGGAAGAGTTGGATCGCCGGGGAGAAATTGAGAAAGGAAGAGCTTAGCAACAAGGGAGGTTAGGAAGGAAGAGTTGGATCGTCAGGAGAAATTGGAAAGGAAGAAATGGGCTTCAGAAGCAGTAAGAGGGGAGGAGCTGAAGTTGAGAAAAGATGGATCAGTTGCGCCAAGGGAGTTGGAGAGCTTGGAAAGGAAAAGGGCTGAAGACGCTGAGATCTTTCAAAGGGAGTTAGCGAAGTTGACCAAACCCAAAGACGCCTGATTCGTACCGTGTGCGGTTGCCGAATTAAACGATGGAGGCGATATTGAGGCATTTTTGCGTCATTTCGAAAGTATGCCGTTGCGATGAGTGGCCAGAGGGCGTTTGGGCTGCGAGATTGTCTCCGTTGTTGCATGGGAAGGCGAGGAAAGCATTTCTGCTTATTGATCACGGCGAAACACCACTCAGCAAATCACGACATCAAGACGCTCTTCTAAGAGAATTTCGTAGGACTCCAGAGTTCTACCGGAGGAAGTTTAGGGAATGCGGAAAGAGGTTGACGAGGATTTCACCCAGTTTTTGAAGCGACTGAAAGAGAACTTCAATCTGTGGTTGAAGCGGGCCCGAGGGGGACTTAGAAGATCCAAAAGCATTGTGTGATTTGTTCTTGAGAGAACAGTTTTTGTCAACTCTCGTCCCGACCTAGCTTACTAGTCCGTGAGAAGAAACGCGAAATGTGGAGGAAGCCGCCAGCTTGCTTTTGACTATGTCGAAGTTAGGCGAGAGAAGAGTGCACAATCCTACCATTGGCGCGCCGAGTCAGTTTAGGAAAAAAAACCGACCAGAGGGTCAGTCAGCCAATAGAGGAAGGACATTGGAAACTGGGCTAACCAAAGCCAACTGTGCAACTGCAGGGAACTCGGTCAACCAGCAGACAACCGTGTGACTTCAAGGCTCCTCGTCATCCTGTCTAACACTCCGGGGAAGTTTGCAGATTTTCGGTGAAAGGGTGTGGAAACCAGGTCATATGCCAGGCAGTCCCGTTTCTTCTGTGAGATCTATAAGCTCGCCAGAGAAGGAGGCTTGGACAGAAAAAACCCTGTGGCTGCTTATTCACCATATTTTTCCGCGACTGTAAACGGCAAGGAGGTGACAGCTCTTGAGACACAGGAGCGGAAGTTTGTTGCGTTAGAGAAGACCTTGTGGCTGCGGACCAGTACCTTCCCGGGAAATATTCAACTGGAAATGGCTGATCGTTCATGTGTGGGAACCTACCCCCTTGGCATTAATTTGTGTGGACCCGCTTGTGCAAGGAAAGTTTGTCGTTTGGGCCCTTCTGCGTCATTTGCGTTGTGAATTGATCCTTGGGAACCAGGTGACAGGGATGGACGGAGAACTTTAGCGGGACCTTTGTTTCCATCGTCAAAAAAGTTGGGGGTAGTTCAGCCCGAGCGCAAAAAAGGGGGCTGAGGAATCCTACACTGTTCTCGACATGAAAGTGTTGAAGGTCTCAACGTTAGTCCGAAACAGCTGCGAGAATACAAGAGAAGGATGCCACGTTGCAGCGTGCTAGAGACGCTGTTGCGAAGAGAGTTGTTTGTTCGCGTTGGCCAGAGCGGAACCCGGTCACTTTCCGATTTAAGAAGGGATTTACGAGAGTATTTTTGTGAGGGTGATCAACAGTATACACAGGTGTGTGTGCCGAAGCCCTTTACGTCAGCGGGTCATTCAACTCGCTCAGACCACCAATGAGTGGGGCATTTGGGGACCAAGAAACCGACTCAGAGTGGGACGAGATTTCTATTGGCCGGGAATGTGCGGAGGGCATTCATCGATACTGTTTGTCTTGCGAACGTTGCCAGAGAGTGAATCCTCGCGGAAGAGTGGGGAAGGTTCCATTAGCTAGGATGCCCCCTACCCAGCGTTCCATTTGAGCGGTGGGGGTGATATCGTGGGGGGCCCAAACAAGGCCGCGTCAGATGCGACAGCACCGATATATTCTTGTTTTGATGGACTTTGCTACACGGTTTTCCAGATGCAGCCGTTTCTTTTGTTGTGGAAAGGGCCCTCCCAGGCAAGGAGAATGTTGGAGCTGACTACCTGAGTCGCATCGAAGTCGAGTGAGACGTTCTGCAAAAACTATACCTGTACCGTTCCTGGTTGTTAATGTAACCCTCAGGTTTCATCTGGAAGGGGGGTTTATCACGATACAGGGTTAGATTTGTTCTTCCAATTGTTTACTTTGGAACGTTTGTGATAGCTAGGCTGAAAATAAAATATTGTGTTTGGAAGTTGTGTGCATGTGCGTGTTATTTTTAGTTGCATGCAAGCGTGCGTGTGTGTTTTCCTTTGTACTCCGTTCCAGAGTCCACCAACGGTTTGGGAAATTTTGGGCGTGGCCTGAACTGGTTCAGGTTGACAGGGGAGGGTCACTTGTGTGTGACGAGTCAGTCGGAGACGAGAAGTTTCCCCACACGACGATGCTGTGTTTGGCACGGAAACTCCTGTTCCCCCCCAGTGGTGGAGTTGTGGCTTGGACATTATTGTGTCCCCAATTTCGTGGGCGTTTCCTAGGTTTTCTGGGCGCCTGGTCGGGGGTCGTTCGGGTTTCAGGTTTGGAACTTTTGCCCTTGTTGTCTCTGGATTCGGAAGTCTATGTTTGTGCGTTTGTGTCTGTGTGCGCATGGTTCAATGTATTCAGTTACAATTTTCCTCTTTTTTTTCATGCTTTCTGGCATTTATGGTTTTATGCTTGTATTTTTTTAACGTGAATGCGAGAATAGGTGTGGGGTTTGAAAGGCGTGTGTATTTGTGAACGTGTGAGATTTGGGAGAGTTTCACTTTTTCTTTGGCGAGACGGAGTAACTTCCCTTCGCCGGTTTTAATTTTTTTTATGTATTTTTAGTAGAAATAAAGAAGGGGAAAAGTGTTCTTTTCCGTGAAGTTTGGAAAAGCAAGTGGATAGTTATTTTTGAAATAGTCTGTATGGTTTTGCCATTGAGGGTTGTTTGTTTTTGGAAAAAAAAACACATTTTATTTTTAGTTAAGTGTTGCAAGTCAGTAGTGTCGTATAATGTTTTGCTTTTTTATAAATTTCGGTTGTTATTTAAAAGGCGCGTTTCCGACATTTGACGTCAGTTCTCTTCGCTGTTGGGAAAATTGTTATAATTGGCCGAGGTCATGATGGGCCGGCGGAGGTTAACTTCAAGGTCAACGTCATATATATAAACATTGTTGAATTATTTCCCTTTGATAACATTGTCAAAAATTCTTTCAAGTTAATTTTATATTAATGTTATTGTTTTCTTTCTTGAGGAATTAAAAGGGTGTTTTTGCATTTTTCTTGTTCGGGAAAGATTTGTGTTTTAATTAAATTTTTCTATGTTTTTTAAGTAGTTGGAATTTAGGGTTTTCCTTGGGGAGACTCGGGTTAGTATTACCTGTTAGTTTAATGTCATCCCCAGAACCTGATTAGTTGCTGTGCCCTGGTTCCCCTTTTCCCTACCTGAGTGGTGAGAGTGGCCGTTGTCTCGCTGGTGGCCCACTGACGGTTGGGTGACGTCTGTTGTCTGAAGGGAAAGGAGCGGGTGGAAGGAGTGATCCATTGACTCCTTGTTTTGGGAACGGACTTCTGGTCTTGGGTTCCTGACTAGGGAGCGGGTGAATGGCGATGTAAGTAGTGGAGAGTGGATGAATGCGGAGAATAGAATGTGTCATTCGAGTGGAAAACGGAGGGGACTGTAAGAACGAGGAATCAACGTTGACAAGGAATGTGAATGAATTTGTTGAAGGGGTCGCAATATTCGTCTCTGCCAACATACCCGTGGACACTCATGTTAGTTTTGTTCTATCTGCTTTGTTTTGGATGTGCTCTATCGTCTTGGCGTTGTGAGCTCCATGAACTTTGAACAGAAGAACACGTCGGAAAGCTTTCATCGCTTTGGACTTTTGGTTTCACCTTCGTTGAAGGAAAAACATTAATAATGAACTATAGTTAGCGATAGTTTTGTTATCTGAAATTCTGAGTTATTGTGATTCGTGCTTTGTGCATGTTGGAATGATTTGAATACTCTGTTGTTGTGGGGTTTCATACATTTTTGAAATCATTTGGCTGATATTGATTGTTGTGTGCATTCACAGGTTTTTGGTACCAGAGAAGGAAGCAGAGCGGTCGGCGGTTTTGTGTGTGTGTCTTTTGCATACGCGTGGCCTTGTTAATGTAATATTGTGGCTGTTTAGTTTTAGCAAATTATTGGTTGTTGTTCTTCTTGTGGGGCGCATGTTGGTGATGTGATTAATAAATTTAGTTTGTTTATGTTACATTGGGTTGTGGTGTGGTTAGGGGTGAATCATAGTGAGTGTTTGGGTTGTGGATGAAGGTTGAATGGGGACTGGTCGTTGGTGTGTGAAAAGGGGGAGTGAAGCCCCTGACTGGTGTTTGCCATCTCCCTCGGCGACGTGACAATCATAACCCTTCGGGCCTCCCAGGGGTTCCGCTCTACCACAAGAGGTCAGCATAGCGTTCACCAGGTCGACGCCTTTTTCTGACCGACCGTCAGCCATGTCAATACAAAAACGGCTCATATCTGAGGAAAAAGTATGCGTCCCCACTGCTGCCCGCGCCAGTTGATTCGGGCTTGTGCCCACTGCAGCCTGTCCCGCCAGTGTCTTGGTGTCAGTACGGACCTCTGTGAGGACGCTACATGCCAGCCCGTTCTCCTGAAAACGCTGCGCACAGTGTTGAGGCTGATTCGTTGCTGGAGATTCCCAGGCACCTGTCGAGCAGGGGTTAGTGGCTGTTTGCCGCCTGTCCCGCAGATGGGTTCGAACAAAATGGCGTCCTCTTTGTGTAGTGACCCCAGGACGGCCTGGCGGGGACGATCATCAGTGGTACCAGTGACTCGCATGCGGGTTTCTGCAGACGATAGATGGTTGAGATGTGGACGTTAAAGATGTTGGCGACCTGCCTGGGATCCACACCAGCCTCCAGATCGCTAGGGCCGATTGCGTCCCTCTGCTGTTGTGTTGGCATCTCTGTAGCGCTCAGACGGCAAGTCGTTGTCTGAACCTTGTAGCGCGGGGTTTATAAGGGCTGCATGCTGCGTACTTGTCGCTGGTTAACTTTGCTCTGCATGGTGTGCACGTGCCTCACATGCAGCAACCAATTTGCCATTTCTGTTGACCTCCCCTGCCCGGGGAAAGATGCGTTGCTCACACAATTTTTTCATGCACGTGGTCTTGGACCCAAACAACTTGCCACAATGGTTCAATATTGTATATTCACCCCTTTTCACCGAAAAAATAGCCTTTCAATTTTTCGCGTTTTTTATGGAAGTAGTATAGATACGCTAAAAGAACAGCGCGTGAATAACAACACACAAGTTGAACGGAGGTTATCTGGTGAAGAGGGGAAACAACTGTTCGCTACCCGTGTCATGAGCGAAATCTGTGGTTATCTCTCTTTCCATTTTTTGTTCATATTCTGTTGTCATACGGCTGCATCTCGATATCAATCAACTGATCAAAATTTATTCATTCCTGTATTTTCTTTTTATCGTTCCTTTCCCTTTCTCCATCTATTTATTTTATTTATTGACTTATTTTACTTGTTCATTCATTTGTATATCGATGTGTTCATTTTTTATTCATTTATGTATTTTCCTTTTTCATTCATTAATCTATTTGCTTATTAATGTGTATTCATTTTTTTTTTTTAATTTTTCGCGGCGTTTTTGAACGTGTTCAAATAAAGAGGATACAATAATCTTGAACAAACAGAGCAGATTCTATACTTGATGGGTTGTTTGACTATTTGTGTTCATCTGGACCAGCTGGGGTGAGGTGGAACGGGCGGGAGGTGGGGCGGGGGTTGGGGGGGAGGAAGGGGGCGATTCGGGGGAGGAGGGGTGGGATATCCTGTAATAGCTCCGTTTTGTCACACACACACACACACACACACACACACACACACACACACACACACACCATACACAACACACACACAAGAGACCACCACACCACACACACCACACACACACACACAGAGACCCCACTACACACACACACACACACACACAGAGACCCCACTACACACACACACACACACACACACACACACACACACACACACACACACACACACTCACTCACAGACCCCACCACACACACACACACACATACACACAGACCCAACACACACACACACACACACACACACACACACACACACACACACACACACACACACACACACACACATATGTGACCTAAGTCAAAAACTGACCTGTCAGTAGGAGCCTCATCGAAGAGGATGAAGGCATCAGGATAAGGACCAGCAGGGAGCAGCTTCCCCAGTCGGGAAGCATCCTTATTGATGTCACTGAGGTCACAGATGTGACGGTGAATGCTTCTAGCCGGTGCTGCTGCTGCTGTCCCCAGCATTGCGCGCAGCTGTTCCTGCAATAAAATGGTGACTGAATGCATTGTCAGACTCACTAACAACGACCACTTGCCTCCCCTGCCTCGCCCACTGCAGGGCCTTCAGAACCAGGACTACCGTTTTCCCGCAGCCTGGCGGACCCTGCAGGTACAGGTATTGTGGCTCTGGCTGCATGTTGAGCAGAGCCACCTGCTGGGGCGTGAGGACGAGGGAGGAGAAGCGCAGGGCAGTTTCGGCCACAGCCTCTCCGAAGGTCCTCAGCACCTTGCGTGGCTGGCCAGCTGTGGGGATGTCGACCGTGCTGGCTGGTCCACAGAACCTGTTACAGTCCACACACACAACACACACGCACACACACACACACACACACACACACACACACACACACACACACACATCTGCGTATGAGAGAGAGCGAGCACATCGGTGTATGGGGGGGGGGGGGGAGAGACACATATGTGTATAGGGGGAGAGAGAGGGGGGGGGGGGAGAGCACACATCTGTGTATGGAGAGAGAGCGAGAGCGTGCAAACATCTGTGTATGGGAGAGAGAGAGAGAGAGAGAGAGAGAGAGAGAGAGAGAGAGAGCAGTTGAAATATGACCGTCTCTTCATTTAAATAAAATGGACAATCGGGTTCACATACTTTGAACATAACTCCCCTTTCCCTACCCTCTGCATAATCAAAACGCTGTGAATCATTTTGGGTTGATCTGTTCATTTAAGCAGTTTCTTGTCCCACGCATTCATTTCCTATCTAGTTCTGATCAGGATTCTAGCCACATGATAAAACTACCACCTCCGCAGCATCCAGGATATTTTACAGAGTGCGAACATAACTTTGACATTACTTCTCCTAACCCTGCCTTCTACACATCAGAACTTATTATTTCCGGATTGATCTGGAGTTTAATCGTTGGGTTTAAAAAAAAAATTTTTTTATCCCTCTCATTCATTTGCTATCTCTTCTTTCCGAACAGGATTTCTACCACATGACAATCCTACAACACCTACAGCATTTTGAGAACTTATTCACATGGTAAGATTGTGTTTGCATAACTTTTCACGTAGCTTCAGCAACCCCTACCCTCTACGTGTCGAAGCGTGGCCGAACGCGGGCAACCAGTTTAGAATCCGTAACCATTTTAGAGTCACGCTCTTTCAACTTCTATTGATTTTCAAACAGAATTTCTGACATATGTTGATACTGCTACATCTACACTATGCTTTGATTTATTGCTGAATGTGCGATTGCGTTCGCATAATTTTTAACACAACTTCCCCCAACACTACCCTCTACGTATCAACAGTCAGGCATTCCGTATTGATCTGGAATTGGATTATTTTCTAATTATTTTCATTCATTTGCTATCTTTTTCCAAACAGGATTTGTACCACATTATAATCCTATAACAGCTACAGTACTTTAAAGACTAATTCAAATAGTGTAATATCGTTTGCATAACTCCTCATACAGTTTCGGCTATCCCTACCCTGTACGTATCGAAACGTAGCCGAATATATATGGTCAGTTTGAATGTTTAGGCGTTTCTGAAACGCCCTCTTTCAATTCCTGTTAACTTATTAACAGATTTCTGCCACACATAAATGCTGTAGCATCTCTACTATGCTTTGACATATCATGACGGTGTGATCGCATTCGCATAACTTTTGACATAACTACTCTTAATTCTATCCTCAAAACAGATTCGGTCATATAGGATTGATCTGAAATTTCAATCTTTTGCAATCTCTCTCGTTCGTTTTATATTCATTTCCGTAAAGAATTTCTGTTACATAATAATGGTACAGCATTTCAGGAACTATTTCACATAGTGTGATCGTGTTCGCATTTTTTTTTTCGCGTAGCTTCAATTACACCTGCCCTTTACGTATCAAAGTGTAGTCAGACACTGCCAATCAATTCGAATTCGTAACCATTTACAGTCGCTCTCTTTCAATTTCTGCCGATTTCCCAACTGAGTATCTGCCATACAAAAATGCTTCAGCATCTACGCTATGCTTGGATATGTCTTAGTTCATACAGTCGCTTTCGCACAACTTTTAACATGGCGTCCCCCTAACCCACCCTCTGCGTATTAAAACGTAGTAACTCATTTCGGGTTGATTTGCAATGTAAGATTCTTGTCAGTCTCATTCATTTCTCATCTGTTTGCGAACAGGTTTTCAACTGCATGATAATGCTACCACCTCTGCAGCATTTCAGGAACTCTTTAAAAAGTGCCATCGTCTTCATATAACTTTCGACATAGCTTCCCTTAGCCCCACCCTCTGCATATCAAAATAGGGTGAAGCCGTTCCGGATTGATCTGAAATTTAATCATACAACATTCCCAGCATTTCAGGGCCTATTTCACACGGTGTGATCGTGTCTGCACAACTTTCACATTCCATCAACTACCCCTACCACCGGCGTATTGAGTCATAGCCAGCCGTTCTAGTCAGCTTGAATTCACCATCGTTTAATCATCGTTCGGTTTCAATTCAATTGATTTCTATTATAAAAAAAAAAGAGTCATGCTACATGTCAGTGCTGACATACTTTTACTATGCTTTAACATATATCTTAGATTGTGCGATTGTGCTCGCAACAGTTTTGACTAAGGTATTCTTACCCCTACCCTCTAAACATAGAAAAGTTTCCGTCATTTTGGATCGATCTGCACGTCAGTCAATGCAGAATCGATCGCTCCCATGTTTTATCAATCTACATACACAATGCCCACCATGCTTGAATGTACCAACACAAACTCTATAGTCAGTCCCACTTGACATTTCCGAGTGTGTTCGCATGGTTGTTGTTGTTGTTGTTGTTGTTGTTGTTGTTGTGTTTTCATCCCATACTTTCCGAACTCCTACCCCATACACAGATCACGGTCATCTATCTTTGCTGGATCGGCAATTCGATTATTTCATGATCACCTGCTTTGACTTACTTTTACATGGCGAGTGGGATTTATGATAGCTTTTCTCTGTACTGTCTTTTTGCGTTTTGAACTAATTCAAGTCAGTGTCTGGAAACCTCACAAACTGACTTAAGCTTCTTACACTGTGACTGCATCGAATGCAGTGGCCATTGTGCGGGGAAATTCCAGTTGGGGTCATTTCATTCATGTATCTGTTTTGTCCATGACAGCACGGTGGGACAGATTTCTGTGTGTATTCTGAATGTTAATAAAGGATGCTGATTTCCTATTTCAATCAGTTTGTGTTGGATATGGCTACGTGTGGCACTCAACGGATTGTCCAGGGTTTGTTTACATTTGACTGGACTGTCATGTGGTGTATTGAAGTTGTCTGCTATTTCAGTAATTGATGGACGGTGTCATAAAATGGGTGTTAATACTGCACAAGATGTATGTTGCCGAAATACCTTTTAGCCCTTACATTGACAGTGGACATGTAAGTAATGTATTGGCTCGATTTGGCCTTTGTTGTTCAATATGAGGTCTGTCACACTGTCACTTTGCACACGCCATTCATGACAGCATTTACTCCATAACGCACACGCAATCATTTCCAATCAACCAAAAGGCGCACTACCGAATGTTTTTCTTCTCCCCCTCCTTCGGGAAAACACTTTACTAAAATCACATCAACACGTTATAAACAAATTTTATACATGAAGCTCTCTTTCCACTGAGAGGCAAACTAACTCACTCAAGACTTCATAAAGTCACGGCCTTCACACAACATTGCCACAAAATTCAGACCAGGAAAATAAATGATTCTCTCACTCCTTGATGCTATGCCTGCATCCGAATTACGACTCGCCTCATCCTTCAGGATTCCCTGTCTCTCTCAGACATCATCTCGCCCCCTCGATTTCTCCCGTCCTGGAGATATGATTTCCGACTCCTCTCCCTCGACTCTTCTTGTCACTGGAGAGATGAGTTCCAACTCCTCTCCTCGTCTTCTCCTGTCCCTGGAGAGATGACGAGTTCCCGACTCCTCTCCCTGGAGTCCTTAATTCCTGGGGCTGCCTACCGTGTGTTCCCCACACCATGGCCATCTTCAACCACCTCACGGGTGAAAGGTGAAGGGTGAAGGGCGAGGGTAAAAGGGTGAAGGGCTGGTAATGACTGGTCAGCAGCGAGGACCAACGTCCTGACAGGTTCGAGTCTCTAGGCCATCTGCTGGGTTAAAACTGATTCTTTCCTCCTTCCTCCTAGTGAGTGCATACTCAGTGTTCAAAACACATGACCAGCACCTTACCAACCCTTGTTAAACTATCCACTCAGTGGTCACTTTCACCCAATGACCACCCTTCTTCTTTACTGAGTCATACTCACAATTATTTGGGGACGCCCGCTACACTAGTCAGCCACATGAATATCCTTCCTTTCTAGTAGTGGCATGGGGAAATGAATCATATCACTAACTACATGTGATGGAGCGTCACATGCCTTGATGTGAGGCTACGTCACATGACACCCCCCTCCTGGATGAAAAAATTTCTCCAGAAAATTTTTTAAAAGATATACAAACTTCACTTAAACACATCTTCAGCCATGAATCTCAAAATGTGTACCATCACACATGATTCACCAAATTAATAATCAACGTATAGAATCAATCATCATGATCCACCATAAATAGCATATTTCAAACTTTCAGTCTTTCTAAAAAAAAATTCATAATTGATCACCATACTTCACAAAATACATTTCACAAATTACATGGATAAAACAATTAGGGATATTAACAATTCAAAGTACAAATTGTGTTCATACATTAAGATGTGAAGCACATATTTTCCCTTGATCTTCGTCTCACATCATATGTTTCAAAACCCTCATGAAAATGAGAATATTTCCAAGTGTAAATGTTTCTCAATAGACATGTAAACAAAATAAACATAGTTTAAACATAGTTTTTTCCCACATGTAATGTTATAGTCCATTGAAAAGTCACATGCTTTCCATTGTTGACAGTGACAAATGAAAACAATTGTTTGTCTCATTGCACAATCAAAACATGTGTATATACATTTCTAAAGAGTTATTTGCTCATCACCACATACATATAATATTCATCTTCACAAGCAAGTTAGACATAAATAGTACATGATGATTTTTCATTGTTTACGAAAGAATAAAGCAAAGAATAGATATGTAATACATCAACATCAAGTAGTTTTTGCTTGTAAAACATATAGTCACTTCAACAAGCAAATTATGCATAAATACCACTTGATTTTAAATCGTCAGTAGCATACAATGCACTGTCAAAAGTGATCACACACGTAATCATTAAAAAGACAAAAACAGGAATAGTCTTTCCCTTGAAGACAGTTACATTTGTCCATGAATATTCATACACTGACAATAAATCTGCCATGACATTTTGTGTACCAGGCACTGGTTCAACAGTAAATTGGAATTCCTGCAATGCCAAAGACCACCTTAATAATCTGCTTTCTTAGTCTTTGACGATTTCAAGAAAGTCATGGCCTATGGTCAGTCTGTAACCGAAACTTTCTTCCAGTCAAGAACCTGGCGAACTTCTCACATGCCCATACAATAGCCAAGCACTCTCTCTCAATAGTGGAGTATTTCTCCTGTGTCTTGAGAACTTCTTACTGGCGTATTGCACTGGATGTAACAAATCACTTTTTTCCTGCAACAGTACCGCTCCCATTCCTTTGGAACTGGCATCAGTTCTCAAAATAAAGTCTTCTGAGAGGGAGGGTAACAAAAGAAAGAAATGAGTTGAGGGTGTTCTGAACACACTCCAAAGCCTTCTGGCACTCATCAGACCACACAATACTTTTGTTCTTCGTCCCTTTCGTCAGTTCAGTCAAAGGGCCGTCATGGACGCAAAGGGGGGTACATATCGTCTATAGTAAGACAACAATCCGATGAGTGACCTGATCTGTTTCTTTGTAGTGGTTTACGTAAGGATAAAATCTTTTCCACTTTCTTTCCTTCTGGCATCATTTTTCCCACTGAAATAGGTGACCCAAAAACTCGAGAGTTTGAAAACCGGCACGAATTTTGGATGGTCTTGCAGTCAACCCAAAACCTCTGAGTCTGGAAAAAACAGCTCGCAAGTTAGAAAGGAGTCACTCCATGACTTTGCAGCCAACAAAATGTCGTCAAAAAAACTGACTGCACCACATTCATGGAGTTTCAGGGCTCGCATCATTCTAGCAAAAGAAGCTGGGGCATTTTGCAAACCAAATGGCATTTTCGTCCATTGGAAAAGACCAAAAGGTGTTTGAAATGCTGTCTTTTCCTTGTCAACTTCAGCCATTGGAATCTGCCAGTATCCTTTAGTCAGTCACTTTCACAAATAATTTCCTTCTGAGAGCTGACACAGAAGTTCTTCAATGTCTGGGATAGGCTCGGCATCGAACACAGTGATCTTATTTACTTTTCTGTAATCGATGCAGAAACGCACCGATCCATCAGTTTGTCCACCAATACAACTGGTGAGCTGTACGGCGACGTAGAAGGTTTCTATGACCTTTAAATCCAGCATTACTTTTTGATTTCCCTCTCGACAACCTCTTTTTTTTTGCAAACGGCAGGGGGTATGGTCTGGTCGCACTGGTATTTCAGTAGTTAACTGAATCAATGGGGTTCAATACCAGTCACTGTACCTGGGGTATCTGTCAAACATCCTGAAAGTCTTTCAAAATTTCTTTGAGCTGTTCTGTTTGACTTGAAGACAAATCATTCGACAAAATCACATCATCATAGGTTTCACCTTGACAGACAGAGTAGGAAGGGGTACAACATCATCTGCACTGGTAGATGTTAACACTCCTACATTTGCTGTTTTCACAACCTTTGATCTGTCCCTGTACGTCACATTGGGTACAAATTCATCACTGATAATGTCTGTCATGTTGACATCAGTTTCTGACACAGGACATATCCACTCAACTGACTGGTTGATGGCAACATTTGTACGTTCAACATACTTCTTCAAACATGTTCACATGAAATACCTCTCAGTGTTTGCCATTTTGATCTTAAATTAACTGCAAAATTTTTTCGACCACCTGAAAAGGACCCTTCCACATAACACGAAGCTTGTTAAGTTCATCAGTGAGTAGTACAAGAACTTTATACCCTACACTGAAGGAACGTGCCTTTGCTTTTCTGTCTGCAAAGACCTTGTACACATTGTTTTTCTATCAGCTGACTGTTGAGCAAGCTCACATGCATCCTTCAAACGATTATGCAGTTCATAAACGTATTGGTAAAACAGTTTTTACTGTCGGGTATGTCCGTCTTTTTCGTCCATTGTGTCATCAGTAGATCCAAAGGACCCCTTGGTGAGTGTCCGAAAAGAGCTCGAATGATGAAAATCCCAGCGTTTCGTTCGGCATTTCCCTGTATGCAAAAAGCAAAGCCGGTATGAACGATCCCATTCATGGGGTTCCTGCTTGCAACCTTTCTCAACATGGACTTCAACGTTCCATTGAAACGTTCAACCATGCCATTCGATTGGGGATGATATGGCGTGGTTGAAATGGAAGAGATGACAACAGTCTGTAAATTTCTCTCATGAGATCAAAATGAATTGCGTTCCACAATCCGAGAGAATTTCGTCTGGAAGACCCACTCTGGAAAAAACGCAAGTAAAGCTTCAGCGACAGACACTGTATCAATTTTCTTCAGTGGAATCGCTTCTGGATACCTTGTCGCTGTATCCACCAAAGTCAAGATATAGCGATATCCGGAAGAAGACCGTGGTAAAGGCCCAACAAGATCAATAGCTACCTTCCGAAATGGAACGGAAATGAGAGGCATTTTGTGCAAAGGTGCACATGGGACGCGACCTTTCTGAGATGTCTTTGGCAGATGTCACATGGCGGCAGTATTTTGTAACTTCCTTTGTGACACCTGGCCAATAAAAGAATCAAGAACTCTCTTTAATGTTCTTTTGATTCACACGTGACCAGCGAACAATGCATCATGTGCCGTGTTTAGTACTGTCTCTCTAAGTGGTTTTGGAACGACAACCTGTTTGTTGTCCTGTCCAGGTACAACCTGTATAGAATGTCAGAGTCAGTATGTATGTTGGTTTGTCCGTTAGTTTGTCCGTTACAGTCTGTTTAGCAGCAGAAAGTACCGTCGTCAGCGTCTCGTCTTTTTCCTGCATTCTTTTAGATCATCTGGGGTAATCTGGAGTTCATCCAGTTTGAGACTTTTAGCGGCTTTGTAGCCTTTCCCTGCTCTACGATGTCTGATCTGGTACTCACAAGACAAGGAACAAACGATCCTCCAGCACCACCATGTACTGTAGCGACACCTGGCAAATTGCCCAAGATCAGTCGCAGACTGGGTTATCAATGACACAGGCGGTAAGAAAAACCGGAGTAGACGGTGTATCGACTGAAATTTTCGCCAGCGGAAACGTTTCAATCTTGCCTCCAAACGACCTACACTTTTGGACAGTGTTGAGATACTGGTTTGAAGCACGAAAGATTTCCGTACACCAGCGGTGGTGCACCAGTGTCTCGCAAAACCAAAGCCTGCAATCCATTGATGGCTCCGTTTTCTAACACCAGTCCATCAACAGCTTGATGTGGTGCCAAAACAAGGCCTTCTTCACAATCAGTGGAGACAATCGGATTTTGAATCACCCGGTCTGAAAGGGCAATTCTTTTTCAGATGGAACTTGCCATCACAAAAGAAACATCGCATGTCTGATCGGCAGCTGACTGATTTTTGTGAACTTCTGTTCCTGTCCACGAACTGGCCCAAAAGGTCTACGTGGTGGTCGTTGTCCACGACCTCGGAACGTTTGCTGAGGAGTAACGGGTATTTTCCGGCGGTGAGTACTGGTATTGACGAAAGTCACTCGAACCGCGGAAAGATCCCTGTCCGTTCCAGGATAGGTATATCCTGAGACTCAAAAATGACCCACGATTTCCTTTCCTGTAACTTCCCTGTCCTGATGGGATAGTACATGACGCATGAGACTCAAAGATTGAAAATTCTCCTTTCCTAGCCACGGCCTTATCTGGGTGAGCGATACAATACTGATCAGCCATCTGACACATTTCCTCAACGTTTTCAAATTGCCTTTCTTTAAGGAAAGTGGCCATATCTTTGCTCACGCTCTGGAAAAGTTGTTCTCTAAGAAGGAGATCTCGCAGTGATTGAAAAGTTTTGTTCGTCTTTGATAATCGATCCATCGATCTAAACAATGACCATACGAATTAGAAACGACGAAACGATTCTCCTTTTCAGGGCGCACAGAACGAAACGTTCGTGAAAACGATCAGCAGAACATTGAAATTTCTTGAGGAGTTCTTCTTTCAACTGATCCCAAGTTAAATTTTGTTTCGCTGCAAGTGAGTGGTACAGTGTCAAAGCGCTACCCTTAAACAACGACGCAATATACAATGTCCACTTTTCCTTTGGCCAACCACAAGACGTTCGTGACTTTCAAATCGGAAAAGAAAACTATCAATGTCATCCGCTTTTCCTCAAAAGGCGGTAATTTGGAATATATGCCGCTTTTGGTTGAGGTGCGCTTGCGGAACCGACTGGTGGAGGTTCTCTCGATGCTGGATTCTTTTAATTTCAGCATCAGTCTCTAGTTTCTAAACTGCCTCAACTTAAATTGACGTTCTTCAGCTTCAGCTTCCCATCTGAAATCTTTTTTCTTCAATTTCAGCTTCCCTCTGTAGTTTATTTTCTTCAGCTTCCCTCTGTAGTTTATTTTCTTCCCTCTCTCTTAGCCTGTCTGCTCTATCTGTGCATTGTTGCACATAGTTAGTAAGTTTTTCTCCATCAAAACCCAAGCGTTCCGCTTGTTGAACATATTTATCAAAATCATCCATAATGAACCGTCAACAGATATAACACAAAACATTTCTAAGTATGAATAAAAATAAGGCGATATATGATGGCGTTTTAGTTTCACAAAAACGTAAGTATAATATATACAAATAAAGAATTCAATTTCCTGTGTAAACAGAAAACAGCTTACTAACACAAGGTAGATATGAAACACAAGGAATGTATTTTTCCAGAAATATTTTGTTCTCGAAAACAGGTATCAATTTGGAATTTAAAAAAAATGAAGTCAATGCTAATCTGTTTTTCCTAGGAAAGGAAAAAAAACAATAAAGTTTTCTGAAAATAAATTCTTTATAAAAGTCTAAGTTCTTAAATGTTCTTGTTGTCAGTCTTCCTTTCTTACTTAATTTCAAATGAATTTACAAAAACAATGTATCGCCTTACGATAAATGAATATAAATTTACAAACAAATGGAAGCACAAATAATTAAAAAGAGGGGAAGAAACACAAACTAGCGGAAATCCTACCTAAAAGATGAAAATGTTGAAAAGAAAACTAGACAGGAGCTTATTGAGGAGAAGGTTTTAAGAGGTTTGAAAAAGGGGTGAAAAGGAAATGAAAGGATACACAGGACCGGAACAGTGAGAAGAAATCAAGAACAGCAAAAGAAACCCTCAGACAGCACCCTAGTGGTTACTGTCTCCGTGAAACTGGAAGACGGGAAAAAAAACAATCACTCACAATATACACAACACTACAGCAATAATGCAAAATAATAAACAATCAATTAATAAATGCACATTCACCCAAACTCAAAGAAAATCTCGCACCACACCCAGAAAAAAAAATAATCAAAAGATAAAGATGTTTATTTGGGCTGAGCGGTAATCAACTCCACCACCTACACTATTGCGTGACGGAGGTGAAGCTGATCCCACACTCTGAGGCAAGGGGAAAAATCAAAATGAAACAATAGGAAAGGGAAAGAAATAGATAATTACGAGAAGGGAAAGACTATCGACTCCCCAACGCCATGCAAACCTGCTAAACGCAGGAAGAGTTGGGCTATCAGTCCTGGGGAAAGGGGACAAAAAATCTAATACTCTAGGGGAAGGACAGCGATTCTCAACGCCTGCCCCTTGCTGCCAGGTACGAGCAAGAGGAGGTTGAGGCTATCGGTCCTGAGGGGGAAAGGGTCAAAAGAAATCCTACCAAAAAAAAAAACCTTAACGAGTAGAGCAACCAAAAGAAATCTCAACCACCTTAAAACAACATAGAAATAGAACAAAAAAAATTGCAAATATTATACACAATAAATAATTAAACTTTCTTCTTTTTTTTTCCTTCCCTCAAACCCTTGAGGGTACAAATAGAGAAATCTTTTTTTTTCTTCCTCAAACCCTTGAGGGTACAAATAGAAATCTTTTCTTTTTTTTTTTACCAGGGGAAACAAAACGGCAGCTACGTCGGTGAAACTGGAGTCGGGTCACCACTGTCACACTGTCACTTTTGCACACGCGCATTCATGACAGCATTTCCCAACGCACACGCAATCTTTCCAATCAACCAAAAGGCGCACTACCGAATGTTTTTCTTCTCCCCCTCTCCTTCGGAAAACACTTTACTAAAATCACATCAAACACGTTAAAAACAAATTTTATACATGAAGCTCTCTTTCCACTGAGAGGCAAACTAACTCACTCAAGACTTCATAAAGTCACGGCCTTCACACAACATTGGCCCACAAAATTCAGACCAGGAAAATAAATGATTCACTCACTCCTTGATGCTATGCCTGCATCCGAATTACGACTCGCCTCATCCTTTCAGATTCCCGTCTCTCTCAGACATCATCTCGCCCCCTCGATTTCTCCTCGCCTGGAGATATGATTTCCGACTCCCTCCCCTCGACTCTTCTTGTCACTGGAGAGATGAGTTCCAACTCCTCCCCTCGTCTTCTCCTGTCCCTGGAGAGATGACGAGTTCCCGACTCCTCTCCTGGAGTCCTCAATTCCTGGGGCTGCCTACCGGTGTGTTCCCCACACCATGGCCATCTTCAACCACCTCACGGGGTGAAAGGTGAAGGGTGAAGGGCGAAGGGTAAAGGGTGAAGGGTTGTAATGACTGGTCAGCAGCGAGGACCAACGTCCTGACAGGTTCGAGTCTCTAGGCCATCTGCTGGGTTAAAACTGATTCTTTCCTCTTCCTCCTAGTGAGTGCATACTCAGTGTTCAAAACACATGACCAGCACTTACCAACCCTTAGTTAAACTATCACTCAGTGGTCCACTTTCACCCAATGACCACCCTTCTTCTTTACTGAGTCATACTCACAATTATTTGGGACGGCCCGCTACACTAGTCGAGCACATGAATATCCTTCCTTTCTAGTAGTGGCATGGGGAAATGATTCATATCACTAACTACATGTGATGGAGCGTCACATGCCTTGATGTGAGGCACTACACATGACAAGGTCACAATGTCTATTCTGATCTAGTACGGAAGATGTTAGACTATCTTGATCTGCCGTGAAGCGAGTGGTTTTTGTGCGATAAATAGATTTGTGTCAAGACAAGATGAATTTGTAATTCCCTTTGCCCTAACAGTTCACTGTTTACATGCATTTCCTATTGATCATAAGAGTGAACAAGGTAAACAAAAGATCTGTCTTACCGTAAGTTGAAGGAAATGAATCCATTGTGCACAGAAGTAGCCATGCACGGATCAGCTCATTACTCCCCCGTATCGTTACTCCCCCGGCTCTTTACTCCCCGGTTAGGGTTAGGGATAGGGTTAGGGATAGGGTTGGATAGGTTAGGGTTAGGGTTAGGATAGGGTTAGGGATAGGGTTAGGGTTAGGGATAGGGTTAGGGTTAGGATAGGTTAGGGTTAGGGATAGGGATAGGGATAGGGTTAGGGATAGGATAAGGGTTAGGATAGGGTTAGGGTTAGGATAGGTTAGGGTTAGGGATAGGGTTAGGGTTAGGGATAGGGTTAGGGTTAGGGTTAGGGATAGGGTTAGGGTTAGGGTTAGGCGAGCCGGGGGAGTAACGAGCCGGGGGAGTAACGAGCCGGGGGAGTAATGAGATGCTCCCGCCATGCACAGGTCGCATAATGTAATTTTGTCACATCACATCCAATTATAAATTCAGTTCACATACAGAATGATGTATTATCTGACAGAAAAAAATGTTTAAAACGTCCCTATAATACTAAGATAGGCTGTCGATGTCATAAATCCTTTAAATCAGCAGAAACACAGGTCCAGACTGATGTCTCTTCCAGTTTCAGCAACCCCTTAACCTCGTACAGCGAGCGCTGCTTGGTCGGCGCACGTCAGGAAACCTGTGTAAGTCGCCACAGTCGCCGACTCGGGGAGCTAGGCGAGAAACTAGAGGTAGAGCACATCTGAAGAGCTAACAATACAGATCAGGTAGATCTAAACCAGTTTTGTTAGAATATAAGCGATTAATTTAGTCCAGTATAAAAACACTAGCTCCCTTGACTTTTGCTAATTAACTCTTAATTCAACATGGCAGTACAGGTTGGGAACATAAATGACAGAATCTTAATACAGATCTGCAGAATGTTGGTCCAAACAAACGGCGACTACCACTGAGCCCGTTCGGTGCAAAACTTGTTGGCTCTCCCTATACTGCGACTTGGTCTCTTTTATTTCTACTAGACCATCATATCAGGCAAACTTCTGTTTCAAACTTATTCACTTACGAGACCAATAAATGACCGAATGTTAATTAGGTAGCGTATGACAGCAAATGATTTCAGCGCACTAATTCAATCCATACCAACATTCGGAACAGAGGGTCTGGCCTGTGCAGTTCCACCATACAGGCTGAAGGAAAAGTCTTTTAGAAATGGTATCATTTGCTTTTCTTTATCTCCATTGTCACTATGTTAAATATGTTAATGTTGAGATATTGCATTGATGTATTTTGCTATGGAGTCAATTATAAGTTTTATTTTGATATGCCTCTGTTTTCTTTTATTATTTTTCGTGGTGAGGTGTGGCGCATGTGTGTGTGTGTGTGTGTGGTGTGTGTTGTGTGTGTGTGTGTGTGTGTGTGCGTGTGCGTATGTGATATGCTGAACAATTTAGTAGTGAAGGAAAACAAGTGCAGGCTAACAATTCTTTCATCATTACTTTAATGACTTGGCAAAGATTGATTTAGTAATAAGAAAAAAAATGTAATAAATGGGGGGGGGGGGGGGGTGGGGGGGGAAGAACGCGGGAAGAAAGAAAATGAGAACAAATTGAGGGAAACATATCCTAACATTAAACCGTTCAGTAGCAGCTGATGGGAACCATGGTCATCCATCCTGAAGACATTCATGGTGCGCTGCTCTGAGGCCTCTCATCCAAAAGACGTGTGGCATGTTCAGAACACAGTCTTCCATTTTCTTCTCCCTCTCTTTCCGCTATCCGTGGACCAAGTCGTCTGCCTGTGTGTGCCAGCCTGCACAAGTTAGAACACACGGGTGTGTGTGTGTGTGTGTGTGTGTGTGTGTGTGTATGTGTGTGTGTGGTGTGTGTGTGTGTGTGTGTGTGTGTGTGCGTGTATGTGTGTGTGTCTGTGTGGTGTGTGTGTGGGTGTGTGGTGTGTGTGTGTGTGTGTGTGTGTGTGTGTGCGTGTGTGTGTGTCTGTGTGTGTGTGTACGCCAGTGGACACTGTGCGCTCAGTTGTATCTGCTGAACCTGCACTCAGCTGAGCACGGCGCGTGGGACGTTCACTGCTCGTGCAGCACAATCCCACGTGCAGCCCGTACTTGGATCTCCAGCTTTGAACAGCTGCTACACCATCTCTCCACACTTCAGCACACGCTACCAACAGAATCGGATCTTAACTTTCGAACTACGGTGCTGTCTTCACTGTGGGTGCCTCGCACACGTCCGTTGCATCGGACCTGGTACCTCGGTGGGTACAAGAGAGGCAGCCTAGTTCCATGAGCCACGACCATCAGGCCAGACTGGAAGACTCACATCAGAGGCAACACCGAACTGAATAAAGAATTCCTGCAGAAGTGGAGGGAGAGGACGGTGGTCAGCCCACTCTACCTTCCCTCCCCCCACTTTTTAGTATATGAATGAGGGGGGGGGGGGGGGGGGAGTGCCGACGCCAGTGTTACTGTATTCTGAACATCGTTCATATTTTCTTAAGAGCATTTCCACTTACTTTACACACATAATCATGATTTTCCTTCTGCCTTGTCTGAGGTCTGGGATATTTCAAGACAGAACAGTAGTATTACAGGTTCTCCTGTCCGTGCATGAATGAGCACAATTCCCAAACAGGCGTTCAGCCTACCTAGACCCGTTCTCCATCCCCACCCGTAGACAGACTGTTGTCTGAATGAAGGATTTCCAATGGCTTTGTGATGTCTTTGTGTCTCTGTCTGTGCTTTCCCCTAAATTATAAGTGGCAAGGATTTTTTTTTCTGAATAAAAATATTTGAGTTAAAATCTGTGTTAGCTTCCACATTTAGATGCAAAAATACAGCCTGACCTCGATTACAATCTTTGTCTTTTTTATTATTTGCCTGTCTGTAAAATGCACTGTCACTGATTTCGCGGGATACAATCTTACTGTGACATAAATGGCAGTGAAATGGCAGACACAGCAGCCAAAAAGGTGCAAAAAGAGCAGAGTAAAGCTACAAATCTCCATCTCCCTTCAGTCGAGGAACACTGTAATCTCCTTAAAACAGCATGGAAAATATTTAGGACGAGTAATCCTACTAATAAGAAGACGCTACCCTCAAATGAAAAAAGTCAATTGAAATCATATGTCACAAGTTGTCAATTCATCGCTCTATCATTGTAGACTGATCACATCCCTTGTGCTTCGCTTTGTAAAACTGTTAGTTGCATACTGGGTAGTTGATCATACTTTGTTATATTTTCTTCACTTGTCCAAGGATGCAAACTTTTCTCATCAAATATTTTTTCAGAAGAAAACTTGGAAGAACATGCTGCATTCTTTCCATGGACAATGCTGAAGCTTTGACACATAGCATCAGCACAGCATTCCTTTAACACAAACTTATTACTCTTCATTGCTGTACTTATAAACATGTCTATGTTTTACTTCAAATTACTATGTTATACGTAAGCGTTATGTTATTTACAATCCTTCTGACACATTCATAGTTATGTCCCCTCCCCCTACCTCCCATCTGAACTCGCCTCCCCCTACTTCCCCCCCCTCCCCATCCCCTCCCCCCCCCCCCCCCCCCCTCTTTTTTATATTATGAACTTATCCTGTCTGCACGCTTCCGACAGCAGCAAAACACTTCCTCTTACACAGACACACACACACACTCGCACACACACACACACACACGCACCAGCACGCACGCACGCACGCACAACACACACACATTCTCTCTCTCTTTCCCCTCTCTGCTCACCCCTTTCTCTCTCTCTCTCCTCTCCCTCTCTCTCTCTTTCTCTCTCTCACACGTTGATTTTTGTTTCTTATAACACATATTTTATTCTTGCCTATAGGGCTGAATGTGAAATTGTATTATGCGTATTCCATTACCTCTTAAAATGAATTCGTTTGTTCGTTCGTTCTCGCAGAGAGAGAGAGAGAGAGAGAGAGAGAGAGAGAGGAGAGAGAGAGAGAGAGAGAGAGAGAGAGAGAGAGAGAGAGAGAGAGAGAGAGAGAGAAACAAGATGCAAAGCATATAATTCCATAAAGAGGAAAAACCGTCTTGGGCTGGTCTAACTGTTAGTAATGGCTATTCTGGTAAACATCGGCCATCATCTGTGACCTAAAATGAACATACTACACATTTTCAGAAAATCTGCCAAGAACTTTCTGAGATTTTTTCATAAAGAAGAAAACCATGATGGGCCGTTAGTAAACGGCTATAACCGTAAACTTAAACATTGGGCATAATCCGTAACCCTTAATGAACACCTACAAATTTTCAGAAAATATCGGCCACATACTTTCTGAGATATCCATAAAGAAGGAAGCCGTAGGGCCGGTATAGCCGTAGTATCGGCTATAACGGTAAAATAAAACATCGAGCATCATCCGTGACCCATAATACATACAAATTTTCAGAAAGATCGGCCAAGTACTTTCTTATATATTCCATGAAGAAGAAAAACCGTTACAGGCCGTTACAGCCGTTAGGAACGGCTATAGCGGTACACTAAATCATCGAGCATCATCCTTGACCAATAATGAACATACCTGCTCATTTTCACAAAGATCGGCCAAGTACTTTAAGACATTCATAAAAAAGAAGAAAAAAAACCGTTATGGGCCAGTACAGCCGTTAGTAAGAGGTAAACGGTAAACTAAAACGTCGGGAATCATCCGTCGCCTCTAATGAACATACCTACAAATTTTCCGAAAGATCGGCCTGGTACTTTTGACATATTCCATACAGAAGAAAAACTGTTATGGGCCGTTATAGCCGTTATTAACGGGTATAACGGTAAACTAAAACATCGTATATCATCCGTGACCCATTATGAACAAACCTACAAATGTTCAGAAAGATCGACAAATGCTTTCTGAGATATTCCATAAAGAAGAAAAACTGTTATGGGCCGTTTAGCCGTTGGTAACGGCTATACGGTAAACAAAAACATGGGCATCATCTGTAACCACAGTGAACATACCTGCTAATTTTCACAAAGATCGGCCAAGTACTTTCGGAAATATTCCATAAAGAAGAAAAACCGTTACAGGCTGTTACAGCCGTCAGTAAAGGATATAACGGCAAACTAAAACATCGGGCATCATCCGTGACCCATAATGAACATACTTGCTAATTTCACAAAGACGGCCAAGTACTTTCGGAGATATTCCATGAAGAAGTAAAACCACTACAGGCCGTTACAGCCGTTGATAACGGCTATAACGGCAAACTAAACATCAGGCATTATTCGTGACTCATAACGAACATACATGCTAATTTCACAAAGTCGGCCATGTACTTTCTGACGTTTTCCATGAAGAAAAAAAATCGGTTACAGGCCGTTACAGCCGTTAGTAACGGCTATAATGGTAAACTAAAACATCGGGAATTATTCAGGACCCATAATGAACATACCTACAAATTTCATAAGATCAGCCAAGTACTTCGGAGATATTCCATAAAAAAAGAAAAACAGTTACAGGCCGTTACAGCCGTTAGTAACAGCTATAACGGGGTAAACTAAAACATCGGGCATCATCGTGACCTGTAATGAACATACCTGCTAATTTTCACAAAGAATCGGCCAAGTACTTTCGGAGATATTCTATAAAAGAAAAACTGTTATGGGCCGTTACAGCCGTTAGTAACGGGTATAACGGTAAACTAAAACATCGGGCATCATCCGTAACCCATAGTGAACATACCTGATAATTTTCACAAAGATCTGCCACGTACTTTCGGAGATATCCATAAGAAGAAAAACCGTTACAGGCCGTTACAGCCGTTGGTAACGGCTATAACGGCAAACTAAAACAATGGGCATCATCCTTGACCAATAATGAACATACCTGCTAATTTTCACACAGATCGGCCGAGTACTTTCGGAGATATTCCATGAAGAAAAAAACCGTTACAGGCCGTTACAGCCGTTAGGAACGGCTACAGCGGTACACCAAATCATCGGGCATCATCCTTGACTAATAATGAACATACCTACTCATTTTCACAAAGATCGGCCAAGTACTTTGAGACATTTCATAAAAAAAAAAAAAAAAACGTTATGGGCCAGTACAGCCGTCAGTAACAGGTACAACGGTAAACAAAAACGTCGGGAATCATCCGTCGCCTCTAATGAACATACCTACAAATTTTCCGAAAGATCGGCCTAGTACTTTTTGACATATTCCATACAGAAGAAAAACCGTTATGGGCCATTATAGCCGTTATTAACGGGTATAACGGTAAACTAAAACATCGCATATCATCCGTGACCCATAATGAACAAACCTACAAATGTTCAGAAAGATCGACAAAGTGCTTTCTGAGATATTCCATAAAGAAAGAAAACTGTTATAGGCCGTTATAGCCGTTGGTAACGGCTATAACGGAAAACTAAAACATTGGGCATCATCTGTAACCCATAGTGAACATACCTGCTAATTTTCACAAAGATCTGCCAAGTACTTTCGGAAATATTCCATAAAGAAGAAAAACCGTTACAGGCTGTTACAGCCGTTAGTAACGGCTATAACGGCAAACTAAAACATCGGGCATCATTCGTGACCCATAATGAACATACCTGCTAATTTTCACAAAGATCGGCCAAGTACTTTCGGAGATATTCCATGAAGAAGTAAAACCGTTACAGGCCGTTCGTAACGGCTATAACGGCAAACTAAAACATCGGACGTCATCCTTGACCAATAGTGAACATACCTACAAATTTTCAGAAAGATCGGCCCAGTAGTTTTGTCTGGAGCGAGGGGAAGACATTTTGACCACGGACGGACGGACGGACGGACACACACACAGTCGTTCCCATTCTAAAGTACTCCCTGTTCTATAAGAACTGGGAGTACAAAAGGTAGACCTGCCTTACGACGCTTTGCTGCTTGAACCTCCCGCCTTCAACAGCGATGTTTAAACAAAAATCAAGTTACGTCACGGGCACAAACACGTAGTCTCTGAAGAATTTACGTCATTATATCAAACAAAAAAGGTGTTGGGGGTGGTGGGGGTGGGGTGGGGTGGAGGTGAGCTTGTTTTTATTGCCAAGTAACGTCACACGAAGAAGTACGTATTTCTAACTGTTTAACTTCATTACATAGATATGAAGATGTGATCGTGGGAGCGGAAGGGAAAGGAGTGTAGGGTGGGCGTTCTTCAGTGTCGTTTAACCCAACCCCTCCGCAATGTACCCTCCCTTCGTTTTCATTTTGTTGTTGTTGTTGTTGTTGTTGTTGTTTTTGCATTTATTCAATGTCATATTTTAAAAATCTTCTGAAGTACTCCTGAACACACACACACACACACACACACCACACACACACACACACACACACACACACACACACACACACAAACACACACAGAGAGGAAAAAACAACAAAATTCGGGATGTTCTCTTGATACACGCATAAACTAGCTATTAAACTTTGACACACTTCATTCTTTTTATCAATGTAGTTTGTCGTTTTCTCGGATCATAATTTCGCTAATATATAAGATCAAACTAAACGCTTTTAAGACAAAGTTTTGCAAAAATATAACATGCCTTTGTGGTGAAATTATAACAAATTCCCACATACTTTTCCACTGCAAGCAATTAAAACCTCATCTACCACCTCTACCTAATTGTTCTCTGGATACAGTTGTAACCGATTTATCACTCATGTGTAAAATTGCTGTTTCATTGCATCAAAGTCCTATTTTTTCTGTTTTGTAAAATGGGAACTGGTGTTTTAGTAACGTCCTTGTTATATCCGGACCGGATATTCTTCGATGTTTTATTGTTAGTTATCCATTTTTGCTGTTGCTGTTAATGTTATTCTTATAGATTAGGTTCGTCTAATATCACAATGCGTATAGACGTTAAATTGAAGACCTAACCTAACACACACACACACACACACACACACACACACACACACACACACACACACACACACACACACACACAAAACATACACACACACACACACACACACACACACACACACACACACACACACACACACACACATATAAATATATATATATATATATATATATATATATTGAGAGGAGAGAGAGAGAGAGAGAGAGAGAGAGAGAGAGAGAGAGAGAGAGAGAGAGAGAGAGAGAGATGGAACTGTCACCACTACCAGGACTTCACAACCCTTCTCTCTCACCCCCTTTCTCGCACCCCCCCCCCCCCCCCCCTCTCTTTCATCCAGTTGCTCTACCCTCTCCTCCCCCTTTCCCTGTCCCTCAAACCCTTCATCTTTCCTGTCTCCAACAACCCCCGCCTTTTTCCCTCCCCTTTCCACCTCCTCCCATCTTTGTTTCAACTTCCTACCCTAACCTTACCCCACCCTCCCTTTTTTGCCCTACCCTTTCTCTCTCTAGCTTTCTCCCCTCTTTTTTTCAATCCCTTTCTCCCCCCCCCTCCCTCTTCCCCCTCATACAGTTCAACTTTCCTGTCCCAACACTCCCCCCACCCACCCCCTTTTTTGGCCTCCATCTTCACTCACTCTCCCCCTCTTCTTTTCACCCCAAACCCATCCCCTTTTGCACACCCTACTCCCCCCCCCTTTTTTTTCTTTTTGCCCAGCCTCCTCCCCTTGCTCCTCCCGTCCCCCCCCTATTTTTTTCCTATTCCTTCATGCTCTTTAGTCCCCTGAACAGAACTTAAGCCATCAAAATCAAAATTAGACACGCGAATTAAACTATTCCTAGAAACCTTTTGACTGCAGCAGTTCCCCTTGATATCAGAACAAACAAGCCAATGACATTGGTCTCTTAGTTCCTCCCTTCCTCATTGCCTTTCAAAACAGCCCCCTTCATCACGCCTCTCCCTCCCCATTACTGAGGGCAGTGTAAGACTCACTCCCTGTGTGTGTGGGGGGTGGGGTGGGGGGGAAGGTGGTAGGGGGTGCGTGCGTGTGTGCGTGCGTGGGTGTATGCATCCGTGTGTGTGTGAGAGTACGTGTGTGTGTGAGAGTGCTTTCGCGTGGGCGCACGCGCGCGCGTGTATGTGTGTGTGTATCTGTATGTGTGTGCCTGTGTCTGTGTGAGTGTGTGCATTTGTGTGTGTTTGCGTGTGTGAGTGTGTCCATGTGTGTGTGTGTTTGTGTGTGTGCGTGCGCGCGCGCGTGAGAGAGAGAGAGAGAGAGAGAGAGAGAGAGAGAGAGAGAGGAGAGAGAGAGAGAGAGAGAGAGTGTTTGTGTGTGTGTATATGTTTGTGTGTGTGGGGGGGTGGGTGGGGGGGGGGGGGGGGGTGCGCGCGCGCGCGTACACACGTGTATATGCCCTGCACCCCGATTCTCTCTTCGGTCGTTTCAGTTGTTTACATTGCAACAGGAATGTCAGTGAACCCAGTACCATAGCATGAACATGCCTGTGTTGGCCATCATGACCTTCAGGATGACACAGTACCATGGCATGAACTATGCCTGTGTTGGCCAATCATGACCTTCAGGACGACACAGTACCATGGCATGAACTATGCCTGTGTTGGCCAGTCATTATCTTCAGGATGACACAGTACCATAGCATGAACTATGCCTGCGTTGGCCAGTCATGACCTTCAGGATGACACAGTACCATTGCATGAACTATGCCTGCGTTGGCCAGTCATGACCTTCAGGATGACACAGTACCATAGCATGAACTATGCCTGTGTTGGCCAGTCATGACACAGTACCATAGCATGAACTATGCCTGTGTTGGCCAGTCATGACCTTCAGGATGACACAGTACCATAGCATGAACTAATGCCTGTGTTGGCCAGTCATGACCTTCAGGATGACACAAGTACTTTGATATACAACACGCATCTTGTTCTTCTCTGTATTCACCTTAATATGGAGTTCTGCCAGACAACCCCAGGACTTTTTATTTCAGTATGCAGATTGAATTACAGCAGCCTGACTGTTTGCCAATATTCAGTGGCATGAAGAATATCAGTTTACTTGGGCATTCGCGAATGAGGGGGAAAAAATGAATGACACACACACACGCGGGCGCGCGCACCACAACACACCGCACACACACACACCACACAACACACACAACACACACACACACACACACACACACATATATATAATATAATATATATATATATATGAATATATATATATATATTGATATTATATATGTATATATAATAAGAGAGAGAGAGAAGAGAGAGAGAGGAGAGAGAGAGAGAGAGAGAAAGCAAGAAGAGAAAAGAACAGATAAGAGAGAGAAGAGTAGAGAGAGAAGAGAGATAAGAAGAGAGAGAGAGAGAGAGAAGAGAGAGAGAGAGAGAGATGTGTGTGTGTGTTTGTGTGTGTGTGTTTGTGTGGTGCGTGTGTGTGTGTATGTGTGTATGTGTGTGTGTGTGTGTGTGTGGTGTGTGTGTGTGTGTGTGTGGTGTGTGTGTGTGTGTGTGTGTGTGGTGTGTGTGTGTGTGTGTGTGTGTGTGTGTGTGAATATTCAGGTGTTGGAAAGTGTCATACTAATCAGAATGTTCAGAATACTCGTAGTTCATGTCTTACCTGGCTGCCAGGCGTTCATACCATCTATCCGTCATGGACGGGTCGCGCCCTGTGGTCAAGGCGCTCCACCAGGCTGCTGGCTGTGGCAGCTGGTCGGAACACAGACAGCGGCTGACAGCCTGTGTCACGCCTTGACTCTGGGTGGAGCGACACAAGTCCTGCAGGACACACAGTGGACAGACCATCACCCAGGGGAATGTCAGTGTCAGGGGCTGTACTTAGTCAAACTATTATTGGGGCATTTCTGTCAGCGGTTTTAAACATTAAAAAACCAATTTTGGTTATTTATTAAAACGGTTTAATACATGTAAAAACCTATTTTTCTGGGTTTTTCATTAACAGCGGTTGAATACATGTAAAACCATTTTCTGGTTTGTCCTTAACAGCGGTTGTAATAATGAAAAACCTATTATTTTGGTTATGCATTTAAAAGCGGTTGTAAAACAGGGAAAAACCTATTATTCCGGTTAGCATTAACAGCGGGGTAATACATTAAAACCTATTATTCTGGTTATGTCATTAACAGCGGGTTTAATACATGTAAAAACCTATTATTCTGGGTTTTTCTTAACAGCGGTTGTAAAACAGTAAAAACCTTTTTTCTGGTTTTGCTTCAGCTTGAAAAACATGAAAAACTATATTCTGGTTATGTCATAACACGGGTTGTAATGCATGTACAAAGCATTTTTTGCGTATGATTTCATGACGCTTTCAAAAACCGTTACAAGGAATTGTTTATCCAAAGCCAAATAACATCAGGGCCCATGAACCTTTTTGAAATTTTTTTATCTAAAACCAAATACACACAGTTTGCCCCGTGAAACCTTTGTAGTAATTGTTTTTTCCAAAGCAAAAACACACCAGTGTGCCCCGTGAACCCTTTGTAATTAAAGATGCTAAAGCCCGAACACACGGTGCCCATGAACCCTTTTTAATTTTTTGTTTATCAAAGCCAATCCACATCAGGTGCCAAGTGAACCTTTGTAATTATTTTTGATCTAAAGCCAGAAACACAGTGTGCCCATGAACCTTTGAATTATTGTTGACTAAAGCCCAAACACATCAGTGTGTCCAGTGAACCTTTCACAAAACTTCACGTCATACGCAATGTCTGGCACACCTGCTGTTTTCTTGTCCCCCCCCCCCCCCCCCCCCCCCCCCCCCCCCCCCAACATTCCACCTCTGTACTTTGACTATCACTCCACATCCACCTCTGTACTTTGATCATATCACCCCACATTCCACCACTGTACTTTGATTTTTATCACCCCACATTCCACCTCTGTACTTTGATATTATCACCCCACATTCCACCTCTGTACTTTGATCATATCACCCCACATTCCACCTCTGTACTTTGATATTATCACCCCACATTCCACCTCTGTACTTTGATCTTATCACCCACATTCCACCTCTGTACTTTGATCTTATCACCCCACATTCCACCTCTGTACTTTGATCATAACACCCCATTCCACCTCTGTACTTTGATATTATCACCCCACATTCCACCTTTGTACTTTGATCTTATCACCGCACATTCCACCTCTGTACTTTAAAACATATCACCCCACATTCCACCCCTGTACTTTGATCATATCACCCCACATTACCACCTCTGTATTTGATCATATCACCCCACATTCCACCTCTGTACTTTGATATTATCACCCCACATTCCACCACTGTACTTTGATTTTATCACCCCACATTCCACCTCTGTACTTTGATATTATCACCCCACATTCCACCTCTGTACTTTGATCTTATCACCCCACATTACACCTCTGTACTTTAATCATATCACCCCACATTCCACCTCTCTACTTTGATCTTATCACTCCACATTCCACCTCTGTACTTTGAAATTATCACCCCACATTCCACCTCTGTACTTTGATCATATCACCCCACATTCCACCTCTGTACTTTGATCATATCACCCACATTCCACCTCTGTACTTTGATCTTATCACCCACATTCCACCTCTGTACTTTGATATTATCACCCACATTCCACCTCTGTACTTTGATATTATCACCCCACATTCACCTCTGTACTTTGATATTATCACCCCACATCCCACCTCTGTACTTTGATCATATCACCCCACATTCCATCTCTGTACTTTGACATTATCACCCCACATTCCACCTCTGTACTTTGATCATAATCACCCCACATTCCACCTCTGTACTTTGATCTTATCACCCCACATTCCACCTCTGTACTTTGATCTTATCACCCCACATTCCAACTCTGTACTTTGATCATATCACCCCACATTCCACCTCTGTACTTTGATCATATCACCCGACATTCCACCTCTGTACTTTGATCATATCACCCCAAATTCCACCTCTGTACTTTGATATTATCACCCACATCCCACCTCTGTATTTTGATATTATCACCCCACATTCCACCTCTGTACTTTGATATTATCACCCCACATTCCACCTCTGTACTTTGATATTATCACCCCACATTCCACCTCTGTACTTTGATCATATCACCCCACATTCCACCTCTGTACTTTGATCATATCTCCCCACATTCCACCTTTGTACTTTGATATTATCACCCCACATTCCACCTCTGTACTTTGATATTATCACCCACATTCCACCTCTGTACTTTGATCTTATCACCCCACATTCCACCTCTGTACATTGATCTTATCACCCCACATTTCACCTCTGTACTTTGATATTATCACCCCACATTCCACCTCTGTACTTTTATCATATCACCTCACATTCCACCTCTGTACTTTAATATTATCACCCCACATTCCACCTCTGTACTTTGATATTAAACACCCCACATTCACCTCTGTACTTTGATCATATCTCCCCACATTCCACTTTGTACTTTGATATTATCACCCCACATTCCACCTCTGTACTTTGATATTATCACCCCACATTCCACCTCTGTACTTTGATATTATCACCCCACATCCCACCTCTGTACTTTGATCATACCACCCCACAATTCCACCTCTGTACTTTGATATTATCACCCCACATTCCACCGCTGTACTTTGATCATATCACCCCACATTCCACCTCTGTACTTTGATATTATCACCCCACATTCCACTTCTGTACTTTGAAATTATCAAACCCCCATTCCACCTCTGTACTTTGATATTATCACCCCACATTCCACCTCTGTATTTTGATCTTATCACTCCACATTCCACCTCTGTACTTTGATATTTTCACTCCACATTCCACCTCTGTACTTTGATATTATCACTCCACGTTCCCCCTCTGTACTTTGAAATTATCACCCACATTCCACCTCTGTACTTTGATATTATCACCCACATCCACCTCTGTACTTTGAAATTATCACCCCACATTCCCCCTCTGTACTTTGATCATATCACCCCACATTCCACCTCTGTACTTTGATCATATCACCACATTCCACCTCTGTACTTTAATCTTATCACCCACATTCCACCTCTGTACTTTGATATTATCACCCACATTCCACCTCTGTACTTTGATATTATCACCCCACATTCCACCTCTGTACTTTGATATTATCACCCCACATCCACCTCTGTACTTTGATCATATCACCCCACATTCGATCTCTGTACTTTGACATTATTACCCCACATTCCACCTCTGTACTTTGATCATATCACCCCACATTCCACCTCTGTACTTTGATCATATCTCCCCACATTCCACCTTTGTACTTTGATATTATCATCCCACATTCCCCTCTGTACTTTGATATTATCACCCAACATTCCACTCTGTACTTTGATATTATCACCCCACATCCCACCTCTGTACTTTGATATTATCATCCCACATTCCACCTCTGTACTTTGATATTATCACCCCACATTCAACCTCTTTACTTTGATCTTATCACCCCACATTCCACCTCTGTACTTTGTATTTCACCCCACATTCCACTTCTGTACTTTGAAATTATCACCCACATTCCACCTCTGTACTTTGATATTATCACGCCACATTCCACCTCTGTATTTTGATCTTATCACTCCACATTCCACCTCTGTACTTTGATATTTTCACTCCACATTCCACTCTGTACTTTGATATTATCACCCCACATTCAACCTCTTTACTTTGATCTTATCACCCACATTCCACCTCTGTACTTTGATATTATCACCCCACATTCTACCTCTGTACTTTGATATTATCACCCCACAAATTCCACCTCTGTACTTTGATATTATCACCCCACATTCCACCTCTGTACTTTGATATTATCACCCCACATTCCACCTCTGTACTTTGATCTTATCACCCCACATTCTGCCCCTGTACTTTGATCATTTTCACCCCACATTCCACCTCTGTACTTTGATCATATCACTCCACATTCCACCTCTGTACTTTGATCATATCTCCCCACATTCCACCTCTGTACTTTGATATTATCACCCCATTTTCCATCTCTGTACTTTGATATTATCACCCCACATTCCACCTCTTTACTCTGATCTTATCACCCCACATTCACCTCTGTACTTTGATCATATCACCCCACATTCCACCTCTGTACTTTGATATTATCACCCACATTCTACCTCTGTACTTTGATATTATCACCCCACATTCCACCTCTGTACTTTGATATTATCACCCCACATTCCACCTCTGTACTCTGATCTTATCACCCCACATTCCGCCTCTGTACTTTGATCATATCACCCCACATTCCACCTCTGTACATTGATCATATCACTCCACATTCCACCTCTGTACTTTGATCATATTACCCCACATTCCACCTCTGTACTTTGATCTTATCACCCACATTCCACCTCTGTACTTTGATCTTAATCACCCCACATTCCACCCCTGTACTTTGATCATATCACCCCACATTCCACCTCTGTACTTTGATCATATCACCCCACATTCCACCTCTGTACTTTGATCATATCACTCCAATTCCACCTCTGTACTTTGATATTATCACCCACATCCCACCTCTGTATTTTGATATTATCACCCCACATTCCACCTCTGTGCTTTGATATTATCACCCCACATTCCACCTCTGTACTTTGATATTATCACCCACATTCCACCTCTGTACTTTGATATTATCACCCCACATCCCCCCTCTGTGCTTTGACCATATCACCCCACATTCCACCTCTGTACTTTGATCATTATCTCCCCACATTCCACCTTTGTACTTTGATATTATCACCCCCACATTCCACCTCTGTACTTTGATATTATCACCCCACATTCCACCTCTGTACTTTGATCTTATCACCCTACATTCACCTCTGTACTTTGATCGTATCACCCCCCATTCCACCTCTCTACTTTGATATTATCACCCCACATTCCACCTCTGTACTTTGATCTTATCAACCCACATTCCACCCCTGTACTTTGATCATATCACCCACATTCCACTTCTGTACTTTGATATTATCACCCCACATCCCACCTCTGTACTTTGATTTTTATCGCCCCACATTCCACTTCTGTACTTTGATATTATCACCCCACATTCCACCTCTGTACTTTGAAATGATCACCCCACATTCCACCTCTGTACTTTGATATTATCCCCCACATTCCACCTCTGTTACTTTGATATTATCACCCCACATTCCACCTCTTTACTTTGATCTTATCACCCCACATTCGACCTCTGTACTTTGATATTATCACCCCACATTCTACCTCTGTACTTTGATATTATCACCCCAATTCCACCTCTGTACTTTGATATTATCACCCCACATTCCACCTCTGTACTTTGATATTATCACCCCACATTCCAACTCTGTACTTTGATCTTATCACCCCACATTCTGCCTCTGTACATTGATCATCACCCCACATTCCACCTCTGTACTTTGATCATATCACTCCACATTCCACCTCTGTACTTTGATCGTTATCTCCCCACATTCCACCTCTGTAAATTTGATATTATCACCCCACTTTCCATCTCTGTACTTTGATATTATCACCCCACATTCCACCTCTGTACTTTGATCATATCACCCCACATTCCACCCCTGTACTTTGATATTATCACCCCACATTCTACCTCTGTACTTTGCTATTATCACCCCCACATTCCACCTCTGTACTTTGATATTATTACCCCACATTCCACCTCTGTACTCTGATCTTATCACCCCACATTCCGCCTCTGTACTTTGATCATATCACCCCACATTCCACCTCTGTACATTGATCATATCACTCCACATTCCACCTCTGTACTTTGATCATATTACCCTCACATTCCTCCTCTGTACTTTGTTCTTATTCACCCCCACATTCCACCTCTGTACTTGGTTCGTATCACCCCACATTCCACTCTGTACTTTGGATCATATCACCCCCAAATTTCCACCTCTGTACTTTGATCTTATCCACCCCACATTCCACCTCTGTATTTGATCATATCACCCCAATTCCAACATACATTTTTGATATTGATCACCCACATCCCACCTCTGTATTTTGATTTTATCACCACATTCCACTCTGTGCTTTGCATATTATCACCCCACATTCCACCTCTGTTCTTTGATATTATCACCCACACATTACCACGCTCCTCGCTCACTTTCGATATTATCACCCACATTCCCCCCTCTGTACTTTGTTCTTATCACCCTACATTCCACCTCTGTACTTTGATCTTTCACCCCACATTCCTCCTCTCTACATTTGATATTCATCATCCCACCATTCACCTCTGTACTTGATCGTTTCATACCCACTTTCCACCTGCTGTACGTTGATCATATCACCCCACATTCCCTTTGTACTAGTTGAGTATTATTCACCCCCATCCCACCTCTGTACTTTGTTATTATCGCCCCTCATTCTCCTCTGTACTTTGATATTTTACACCCATACATTCACCTCTGTACTTTGAAATGATCACCCCACATTTCCATCTGTACTTTGATATTATCACCCCACATTCCACCTCCTGTACTTATTGTATTATCACTCTCACTTTCCAACTCTGTACTTTGTGCATATTACCACCCAACTTTCTCTCCCTCATGTTCTTTGTATTTTCACCCAATTCCCCACCTCTGTACTGTGATATTATAACCCCACATTTTCCCTCTGTACTTTGATCATATCACCCATCATTCTCACCTCTGTTCTTTGAAATTATCTCCCACATTCCACCTACTGTACTATGATTTTATCACCCAACATTCGCAACTCGGGATTTTTGATCTTTCTTCACATTCCAACCTTCTGTTCTTGATTATTTTTCCTCCTCACATTCCACCTCTGTACTTCTGATATTTTTCATCCACATTCACCTCTGTGTACTTTGATATTATCACCCCACATTCCTTCCTATGTACTTTGATATTATCCACCTTCACATTCCACCTTGTGTACTTTGATATTATTCACCCACATTCCACCTATGTTCTTTGATATTATCACCCCACATTCCTACCTATGTATTTTGAATCTTATACTACACATTCCACCTCTGTACTTTGATATTTTCACTCCACCACATTCCACTCCTCTGTAATTTGAGATTTTCACTCCACTTTCCACCATCTGTACTTGTTGAAAATTATCACACCACATTCCACCTCTGTCTTTTGATATTATCCCCCCACTTCCACCTCTGTACTTTGATATATCACCCACATTCCATCCTCTTGTACTTTGATATTATGCACACCACATTCCAATTCTCTGTACTTTGATATTATCACCCACCATTCCACCTCTGTACTTTGATATTATGCACCCTACTTTCCAACTCTGTACTTTGATATTATCACCCCACATTCACACTCTGTTACTTTTGTTATTATTCACCCCACATTCCACCTTCTGTACGTGATATTATCACCCCACATTCCACTCTGTATTGATATTATCACCCAATTCCACCTCTAGTCTTTGATTTATCACCCCACATTCTCCTCCTGTATCTTTGTTATTATCACCCCACATTCACTCTGTACTTTGATATTATCACCCCACATTCCACCTCTGTACTTTGGACAGTAACTTTCCACCAAGTGTGCTTTCTCTCCGTCCTGTTTTTCCTCATTGAAGGTCAAATTAAATCTGATACAAGAAAAAAAAAGGTCTCCGTAAGTTCAACAAACGGAAAATTAACCTTTTTTTCTATGTCATACGTCGCTTTAGTGTTTGAACAAGTGTGTTTCTCAGTGGGTATATTACACTGGAATTTGACCACATCAAGGTACACAAACTTAATGATTGACCAGTCCTCACCTCAACAACACCATCCCGTCGTTTAAAAATATGATCAACATCACCAACCAGAACATCTGAACGATGTAGCTAACCAGTGTACACAGAGGAACAGAAAACAAACCAGAACATCTGAACGATGTAGCTAATTAGATAACCAACCAGAACATCTGAACGATGTAGCTAATTAGATAACCAACCAGAACATCTGAACGATGTAGCTAATTAGATAACCAACCAGAACATCTGAACGATGTAGCTAACCAGTGTACACAGAGGAACAGAGAACCAACCAGAACATCTGAACGATGTAGCTAATTAGATAACCAACCAGAACATCTGAACGATGTAGATAATTAGATAACCAACCAGAACATCTGAACGATGTAGCTAATGAGAGAACCAGCCACAACATCTGAACGATGTAGCTGACCAGTGTACACAGAGGAGCAGAGGTGGAACACGGGTATCGAAGTTTCAAAACGAGGTGACTGAGGGCGGAAAATGAAGCCAACTTTGAAAGGAAACGGAATGAGTTCCACCAGACCATGCTGACACATTGTTTGTCTGTATTGTCTGCTACAACTCATTCCGTTTCTGTTTCAAACTTGGGTGTCTGACAGTTGACTGTTCCACTCTCTGCTTTGTATGGAACCGTCAAGAGTAGGGGAGCGAGATAAATCATGGAAAGAACACATGGGAGATGGTGACGTCCAGTATCAAACAAAATACAGGTCACAGGTGACACAGGCAACCTGTTCTCTGTAATCCGATACACACAGTCACTGTGTGCAAAGTCACAGAGATAAGAATACATTTTGAAGAGGAAGATGTTCGCACAATGTCGATCACTTCTTACACAGAAAGACACTTTGCAGAGGGCTTGCCGTGCTGTGACTAAGAACTGACAAAAATGACGAATCAACGGAGGAAATACGTCATCACATACGAATGACGATTAAAAGTAAAGACTTGTTTCGTGATGTCTGTGTTCCAGCGATGTGACATGGTGACAAGGTTTCCTCTTTCCACTCCCAGACATGCCAGTTGCGTGCCTTTAGTCAGTCAGCTGACGCTGTAATAAAAGTGCTTTCCATGTGCCTATGGGCAGTCCCCTGACGTCATGCATTTTTCTTGAATTTTCATTCGTTACTATTTCTATCAACGAACTCAAATAGAGTTTGCGTAGAAAGCCTTATATGTCTGTAGTCTTAAAATAATATGTAAATGACCACACGTGAGGGTAAAGCCCATTTATTCTCATCACTGACTGGATGACCAGCCAGCACTTCGTCTCGCTTGCAAAGATGGCGGCGCAAACTTCGACAAGCCCAGCGACCAAATCAACGTATTTACACAGCTGAGCAGGCTCTGCTGATGATTTTTGACAAAGACAATAATCTTTTATTCAACGACTTACTCGAGCATGAAGGTGAGATGATGATAGTGGTGGAATTGCCGACCATATTCGTCAGTTATTGAGTAGGGCTCTGTGACCTCAGTGTGTGTTCAGCTGACTTGTGTCGAACGAGCCAGCCTAGTGTGTACTCTGCACTGCGTGCCGGTGGCCAGTGATGTGAAAGTCAGCGCGAGAGGGGAGCGTGGCCTGCTCTCGGCGTGACACAGTGCAGACGGAATGAAAGGGGAAGATGAGGGGTGAAAGAGAGGGTTGCAGTCTAGCAAGGGGGCGTGGTGGGGAGAGGGGGGGGGGCGTGGTCGTGGACTGGTCAGTCTGCATCGAGTGTGAGCGTCTTGATAGACTTCCAAACTGTTTTACTTTCATTTACAGGTGTAGTGTGACAATACAAACTTTATTTTGAACTTTTTTGCTGTGTGTTCTTGTTTGGATGTGGTAAATACACATGTTTTTGATCGTGCAAAAAAATCTATCCAAATCTAAAAGCCTAAATACTTTTTTATTATCAAAATTAAAACAAAAGAAGCCCAGATTCAAAATCTTCATTCAATTTCCTTCAAAAATGATATAGATTTCATTTTTCTATCTTTTGTAGTTTCTGAGCTAGAATTTTTTGTTAATTATCATGAGATTTCCCAGGCACCTGGGAACACCTTTGTTTGTACTATTGTGAGGCACTGAACGTGATACATGTATACAACGTCACAGGCTTGAATGGGTGAGCGAGGGAGGGGGGGGGGGAGGGGGGGGCGATGGGGGGGGGGGGGGGGGGTGTTGGGGGTGTTTTGGTTAGGGTGCCACTGATAATGCAGCAACCTTACACTCCGCCCTCCACCCCACCCAAAATAAATGAAAGAAAGAAAGAGGGAAGAGAGAAAGAAACCAATGAAGAAGGGGAAAAGACAGAACGAGAAAAGTAAACTTTCAAGTGCCGCAAGGAACTGACATCATAAGAATATGCATGACGCTTACATGAATTACGAAACCGTTTTTTTCGTCTTTATTAAGCGAGATAATTACGTTATAAAATATGTGCATACCTATGTAATGCAGAAGGTATAGACATGTACGTCATGTTTAGAACAGACCAGATTTGTATCATGCAGTGTGTACAGACCTATGTCAGAATTAGGTACAGACCTTTATATAGTGTGCACAGGACTGTCATAGGTGTAAACCCGGTGTAACGGTTCATTTTAACTCCCCTGGAGTTAGAATTAGCACATGCCAATTTTAACTCCCCGGGAGTTAAAACAAACCACGCCAGAATGACCCCCCCCGTTAACTCCCCCACCCCAAAACATTCAGTTTTACGTGTTAATCACGATATGAGAAATAAACATTTAATATAAGTGTGTTTGTATCCGTGCATGTGGTCGACGTGCCCAGAATGACCCTCTCCCCTCCCCACCCCGTTTTCAAATTATAGAATGAGTGAGAGAAATATGTTTTGAAAGTTGTATTAGCATTGCCTTACAATGCGAATTTCACCCAGGAAAAAAAGAAATAATCTGAATAAGGAGTGGGGGGTCATTCCTGGCATAAGGCCAGAATGACACCCCCCTTCTATTTTTAACTCCCGGAGTCAATCTGGATCAACACTTCTTGATCGAAAGTAACTCCCCAAGAGTTAGTTTAGGCACGTGTGTATTTTAACTTCCCCCTCCCCCTCCCCCCTAGAGTTAAGTTAACATACGCGTACGCACGTGCCTAAACTCACTCTCGGGGAATTACTTTCGATCAAGAAATGTTGATCCACATTGACTCCCGGGGAGTTAAAAAAATAGAAGGGGGGAGTCATTCTGACCATATACCAGGACTGCCCCACTCCCCCCCACACACCACACCCACACCCACACACACACTCTGCAGACAAACACTTGACACATGAAAACTGTATTTGACAAAGATAAAAATCTTAGGCTAACATAAAAGCCTATTAATCCAATCTGTCTTTGATAAACACTAATAATAGTAAACAAAGCTGACTAGAAGCATGCAGAGAGAGGGGGGGGGGAGAAAGAGAAGAAGAGAGAGAGAGAGGGAGCATGCGGAAGAGAGAGGGGGGGGAGAGAAGGAGAGAGAGGGAGGGAGGGAGGGAGAGAGGAGAGAGAGAGAGAGAGAGAGAGAGAGAGGGGAGAGGAGAGAGGGGGGGGGGGGGGGGCAGAGTAAAAGAAAGGGCAGAGTAAAAGAAAGAAAGAAAAACAGACAGACAGATGGGGAGTGGGGGGAGACACTAGAGACAGAGACACTGAGATAGATAAACAAATAGACAGGCAGACAGAGAGACAAGCGAAGAGAGAGGGAGAGAGATTAAGAGAGACAAACAGACAGACAAGCAAAAAGGCAGACAGACAAGCAAGGAGAGTGAGAGTGAGCGAGAGACTGAAAGAAAGTTTGGGGGGGGGGGGGGGGAGGGAGACAGACAGGCAGACAAACAGACAGAGAGAGGGGGAGGGAGGTGTATATTAAATGTTTATTTCTCATATCGTGACTAACATATAAAACTGAATGTTTTGGGGTGGGGGAGTTAAACTAAAACAGGAGGGGGGGGGGGGGGTCATTCTGGCGTGGTTTGTTTTAACTCCCGGGGAGTTAAAAATGGCACGTGCTAATTATAACTCCTGGGGAGTTAAAAAGTGGAGGGGAAGTTAAAATGGATCGTTACACCGGTATATAGTTTGTACAGAACTACGTAGTACAGTGTGTGCAGACCTGACATGTACAATTTTTTTTTTTTTTTTTAACCTTTTTTTAATTTGCATTCCAACATGTATATATACAGGGAAGACAATATGTACATAAAGAAATAAAGAAAGAAATCACCCCAAACAATGTGAATTCACAAATTCATGCAACATTATCTAAACGAGAGAGAGAGAGAGAGAGAGAGAGAGAGAGAGAAGAGAGAGAGTAGAGAGAGAGAGAGGTAGGAGAGGTGAGAGAGAAGAGAGAGAGAGAGAGAGAGAGGAGAGAGAGAGAGAGAGAGAGAGCGGTGGATGAATCAAGAAAAATCATGCTGACAGGATGTTTTCACATCATTATGTTTGGCAAAATATTGAAATCAGGCCTCTAATAATGCACAAAAAAGTGTTCATTTACACACTTCATCTTACACTTTTAAATCTATTAGTGCAACTTGTTTTTGAAAAGAAAAGAAAGAGAAAAGGATATAACTGTTAAACAGTATCCATCATGGTCTGTATGCCAGCCATCTGGTCAAAAAATCTGCATGGTTTAATTTCAAATATGCAATATGTTCCTCAATTTTGTATCTAAATTTTAATTTGTTTATGATACTTGTATTTGTGGCAGGGTGTTGTTTATTTTACAAACGTATATGTATACTTCGCAAATAGTATTATAAAGTAAAGACGGTGTACCCACAATCGTATGTCATAGCAAATAGTACGAGTACTTCTGTCAAAAGGACATTTTCAGCATTCAAACATTTTTCTTTCATTAAGCCAATGAGAGCATTTCCAAAAAACTTGTACATGGTAACATTTCCAAAACATATGGTCAATGCTATCTTTGGTTGTGCTGCAAAAACTACAGTTATTACTTTCAACAATTCCAATCTCCTTTAAAAACAACATTTGTGCATAAACACCTGTGTAATATTTTCAGTTGAAACCACTGCAGCTTACATCACGTATCTTATGCGCGTGCAAAAAACAGGATTTCCATCATTTTGCATCAACAATTTCATGTCCATTTATCACAACATTTTGGCTTAGGATTATTCGCAATGATGATATCATAATACAACTTGGAGCCTTTATTTATAGCGAAAAGATGTTTAATAGCACAATGATGAATTTATGTACTTGTCGTTTTTTTGTGATACCAGACGTTTTTATATAGTCCATTATAGTCGATTTAAAGCCAGCAAAAGTGACAAAATCAATATTTACATTATATTTTTCTGTAAAAGTGCATGCGGCAAAAACTTTCCTTTGTCATCAAAAAAGTGGGCGAGACAGTTGATATCTTTGCTGCTTAGTTTTTTCGATACAATGCACTTCTTTCCGATTTGAAATCGCTTATTATGGCATAATGGTTCGGCAAGAAGTTCAGTGGAGTTTTGGGGGGAACACTTGTAATAAAAACTTTATACGCATCAAGAACTTCAGCCAAAACTGATTATACTTAGTGAATTTGGAAACGAATTCTGGACCATATTTTTTCATAAGCGACCACTTAGGAAAGTTAAACAACAGAATATTTCGCCATCTATGAGTTGACATCTCAGCTTTACGTATCCAGGACAGCTTCAGAGATAAAACAAAAGTTTTTAGTTCAGGAAGACCAATGCCGCCATCTTTTATACTTTTATGTGCAGTTTTTCGGTTAATCTTATCTGGTTTCTTATTCCAAACAAATTTATAACAAGCCTGTTGACATGTTTGAAAAAATATGTCTGGTGGGTTTGGTAATAGTAACCAGAGGTGTGTCAACTTTGAGAGGATAAGAGATTTTAATATTGCTACCCTACCGAGGGTGTTAACTGTCGTTTTACCCATATTTTGAATAAGTGTTTGACATCTGCTAGTCTTTCCGAGTAATTTATATCTACACATTCTTTCAGGTCATTAGTGAACCACATTCCCAAAACTCGGAATTTAGATGGATTCCATTCCATACCTAGATGTTCCATATAACGGATATCAGAATTTTTCTTACTTCCCAGCCAAACGACATATAGTTTTTCCTACATTCATATGAAGGCCTGACACAGAACCAAACCTATCAAGAACATCTATACAGTTTTCAAAAGAACTCCTATCTCCTGCAAGTAAGAATTCTGTATCATCAGCGTACTGAGAAATCTTGTGTTCAACATTGTTGACTGAGATCCCATGGATATTGGAATTCTGTCTGACCATAATAGCCAATATTTCTACGCATAACACAAATATATAAGGAGATAGAGGGTCTCCTTGTCTGCAGCCTCTTTTAATTTTAAGCCAATCCGAAACCTGACCATTTACAATTACACATGATTTAATATTTTTATAAAACGTACCTATCATCTACATATATCATTTTGAAAACCAAATGCTTTCAGTACTTTAAACATAAAGTTCCAGTTTATCGAATCGAAAGCCTTTTCAAAATCTATATTCAGAAGCAATCCGGGTAGATTATGTTTGTCTAGATAGCTATCATATCATATATCAATCTTAAATTATCTCCAATATATCTATTTCTGATAAACCCTGTTTGATCTTCATCAATTATATTTGGTAGAACTTGCTTTAACCGATTTGCTATACAGGATGATCCTATTTTATAAATCACATTTAAAAGTGAGATAGGTCTCCAGTTTTTTATGTATTGCCTTGGTTTATCACCTTTAGGGTAGAAGTTATAATTCCTTCTCTCTGTACACAAGATAGCTCTCCTTTTCTGAAACTCGCATTAAGTCCTCTTACAACAAATCCACCTAATTTCTTCAAATACTTTAAAGAATTCTGCACTAAAGCCGTCTGTGCCTGGACTTTTATATTTTTCATTTTACTCAGAACATACGTAGCTTCTTCTAACGTTATTTCTCCCTCTAATCTTTCTGCGTCTGTTTCGTTTATACAAGGGATATCATTCACTAAGTTCTAATCTCGCATCATCTACTACAGATTCAGCATATATTGATTCATAAAATCTCTGCACTTCTTGGATGATATCTTTCTGGTCTATCAAAATTTTATCTTGCTGGTCTATGAGTCTAGCCATGTTTTTACTAACATAGTGTCGCTTTTCTAAATTGCAAAAATATTTACTAACTTTCTCCCCATCAGCTACCCATCTAGCCCTGGACCTTAAATACCCTTCCATTCGCTTTTCACGAATATGTCTTAATTGTTCTTTCTTCATTTCCATATATTACATGTCTTCTCCCGTTTTCTTTTCAGCTTTCTCCAGTTTTCGCATATCCTCTTCTAGCTGCCTCTCTTCATTTCCCAATTTCTTTTTCTTCATTGTAGCATATGCAATTGTTTTTGATCTAAGTTTCATCAGCAGAAAATCGAGGAAGACATCATCTGGGACAGAAAGCTGTGTGTTTTCATCCAGTGTCTTTTCAACCGCATTTACTGCATATTCTTCTTTGACTTTTTCAATCTCCATATTTATTTCATGCATATATTCTTTATCTTTTAAAAGGGATACATTCAATTTCCAGAAGGTATTATGCTTGACAGTTTCTTTACATTTAAGGCTTAGTGAAATTGCAGAATGATCGGTTCTATATCCACATTCAATATCTGCCGTCATTTACAAATGAAAACAACTGAAATCTGAAATGAGAAAAAAATCTAACCGGGCTGTTGAAAAGGGTTGGCTCTTCTCCATGTGTAACGGAGACATTCCGGGTTTAAATCTCTCCAGATGTCATTAAGCTCTAAGCTTTCAATCATGTTTTCAACTACTTCTTTCGCTTTGGGATTGTTTACATGTTTGTAGTTATAGTAATCCTTCTCAGGCTGCAGAACCAGATTAAAATCCCGGCCATTACTATATTTTCAACGTTTATTGTCATTAATCTTCTGTTTTAGGTTATCATAGAATTTCCGGATCATCTCTGTTTGGTCCATAGATATTGACGAAGAGGAAGTTGTTATTTTGAATTTCTGCTAGAAACAATTATATAATTTCCAGAACTATCTTTATGACTCTTTTGATTTTAAACTCAAATTGTTATTAAACAAAATTGCGACCCCTCTTGCATTTGATGCAAAACTTGAAAAATATCCCTGGTATCCCCATTCAGCTACAATACATTGCTCCAGGTTTTTCTCAAATGCGTATCTTGCAAAAAATACACTGAATGTTTTTTGTTTTTCAAATAATGAAAGACATCACGTCTTTTCTGTGAATTATTGAGGCCCTGACAATTTACTGAAATAACAGATATATTACTATCCATAATTAACAAATGTTTGAAATGAATAAATTAAAAATCATACACTCTCTTCTAAAACATCCCGTTTCAAATCTTTTAGTCATATACATTGAAAACCATAGTATAAATATATCCACCTTAAAGAAAGCAACAGAGTCGTAATAGACAAAAAATCTTAAAGGACAAGAAAAAGAAAAATACATATTTATAAGCACAAATCAAACCTTAAACATGCCAAAAAAAAAGACAATAAAATAGATCAATTGCAGCCAGTTCAATTAGAAGCCAAAAAAGGAGTGTGTGCATTATATAGACACCAAAAGAAAATTAGATAGCAGCAGGATCTTTGCCTGCCAAGCAAAAATATATCAAAACAGTTCACTGTAAACATTCACAGATACTGTGCCAGCGTACGCAACAGTTAAATGTTTGTACACGTGTACACATATTTTCGAGTGCGCGCACTTAAAGGGGATGCGCGCATGTGTTTCCACATAACTATGGTTAACAAAGAAATTAACAAACAAACAAACAAAACAAACCAAAACAAAAAAAAAAAAAGAAAGAAAAGGGGAGGGGGGAGGAGGGGGAGAGGGGGCATCTGATTCACTTTTTTTTTTTTTTCAATCGCAGATGTACAACAGGAATCTTCATTGAAGAAAAGGAACCGAAACTTCAAACGCAGAAGCACAAACGAGAGAGAGAGAGAGAGAGAGAGAGGAGATGAGAGAGAAGAGAGAGAGAGAGAGAGAGAGGGAGAGAGGGAGAGAGAGAGAGAGAGAGAGAGAGAGAGAGAGGAGAGAGAGGAGAGAGAGAGAGAGAGAGAGAGAGAGAGAAGTATTCGTGGTTTAGATGAGTGACAGATATCATTTACTGTACTGTTAGACTGTTTTGTTTACACAATTAAGATCACAACTTTACAACCGAAGAAAGACACCAAACACCGGCCAAATGGACCAGACCAAATTTTTCAACACACACACACAACAACAAACAACCACAACAAAAGAAAACACACACACACACCACACACACACACACACACCACACACCACACACACACACACACACACACACACTTAAAGAAAACTTAGAAATATTAGCCACACCTTGCAATTAAAATATTTAAAAAAAAAAACAAAAAAAAAAAAACAAAACAAAAAAAAAAACAGTATGAATCCAGTGTGTGAGCGCGCGTGCGCGCGAGCGCGCGTGCGCGCGCGCGCATGTGCGCGCGTGTGAAGCCGCATCAGTTTGTGAGAATGCACACATGCAGTATGAAAAAATGAAAAAAGCACACAGTGATCAGCAATCTCGCATGTCCATCCCATTTCAGTCGTTACGTTCCATAAACATACACATCATACATAATG
>CM031608.1:96352612-96360112 GCA_018398815.1 Conus ventricosus | reverse complement strand
TCATTTAACCTCGACCAACTAATAGACAAACCAACAAGAGTCACCGCTACCTCCCAAACACTTATTGACCATATATATACTTCTTCAGTTAACACCATGATAGAAATATGCTCACCGACGTTCGGTTGTAGCGACCATTCTCCAGTATGTTTTACGTGGTCCAAGCGAGGAGTTAAAGTTCCAAAAAATTTCCATAAGATAATTACCTACAGAAACTTTTCAAAATTTGACAATGACTCCTTTCAGCGGGATTTAATGAACTCATTCCTTTCCACGGTCTATCAATTCACAGACCCCGACGAGGCTTTAGAAGTCTGGTATCATAGTTTCCTTAATGTTTATAATAAGCATGCCCCATTTAAAATAATGCGTGTTAGTAACAATCCTAAAAAACCCTGGATAATTAAAGATATAGACACTGCTACCGACTTAAGAGAGTCGCTGTTAGTATCAGGGAGTCGAGATTCCTATAAAAAAAACAAAGAAACTTAGTCAATTACCTAAAACGATCGTCAAAGAAAAAGTATTTTCAAAATCTTATTTCTTCCAAAGCAGATAACAGATCTATTTGGAAAGCGATAAACGAGCTTACTAATAAAAAATGTTAAAGGTCATACTACCTCGCCAAAAGATTTATCATCTGATGTCTTGAATTCACATTTTTGTGGCGTAGCTAACTCAACAATAAAAATAAACAGAACGTCAGAAAATAAACTGGATATTCTTCAGGACTTTTGCAATTCTAGAAATATATCCTCTCTTTCAAATATACCATTTATGGGTGTGCATGAAGTGTTTTAAATCTCTTAGTAGCCTAAAACAAAGTAACACAAGTGGTCTGGATGGCATTGATGGGAAAATCTTGAAATTGTCAGCCCCAGTAATCGCCGAAACGCTTACCTACATCTACAACCTATGCCTTGCAAAAAATTATATTCCAAAAGCTTTTAAAGTTGCTAAAGTTATACCCATCTATAAATCAGGTGACTATGCTGATCCTCAAATTATAGACCTATCTCCATCTTGTCTATACTCTCTAAACCCTTGGAAGATCACATAAACAAACACATTCTTAATCATTTCAACTCCTTCGAACTGTTTCATCCAAACCAGTCCGGATTCAGGGCCAACCATTCTTGTCACACAGCTTTAACTAGTCTTGTTGACCAGTGGCTTACTAACATAAACAATAATAAAATCACAGGTGTTCTAGTAGTAGACTTTATGAAAGCATTTGATGTCGTCGACCACAGTCTTCTACTTGAGAAATTAAAGATCTATGGCCTAACTGACAACGCTTTGGAACTCTTTGTCCAGAAAGATTTACCAGCTTTCCAGAATAAAACACTTTTTAGATCAACATAGCCGTAAGTTGTTCTTTTATGCCTATGTTGAATCTTACATAAACTATGCCTCAACAATATGGGATTCCGCTAGTGATAATATTTTAAAACCTTTATTCAGTTTACATAAACGTGCCATTAAACTGATCCTCCTGAAGTCCTCCTCCCTACTTTCTCAGAATATAAACATTTAGAAATTCTGCCTCTAAAATGGAAGCTAGTTTACAACAAAGCTCTCTTTATGTTTAATATAATGTCCGACCGTGCCCCAATGGCTTTGAAAAATAGATTCGAAATGAATAAGATTCGTCATGTTTACAAGATAAAAGTACCTCTTCCGAGAATCGATCTGTTTAAATCAAGCTTGTTGTACTCTGGTGGCTGCTTATGGAATTCTGTTATAACTTCATTCGATGTAAATACAAGCCTCCGAGTCTTTAAAAACAAATATCAAACACACCTTATGACGCAATACATGAACAGCACCTCCTGATCCTTATGGTAAGTGAATATTTGCTTTTATATCCGGCCTCTCTCTCTCTCTCCCTCTCTCTCTCTCTCTCTCTCTCTCTCTCTCTCTCTCTCTCTCTCTCTCTCTCTCTCTCTCTGTGTTTGAGTAGGGTTGGTTGTGAACGGAGGGGTAGACGGGGTGAGGTGGGGTGTTTGTTACGAGGGGCGAGGATGGAATTGTTTACAGAGAACACGGGATAGAGAGGAAAGGGGAATTGCGTGTGTATCTGGAGGGCGCAAAAATGTGTGTTGTACGCCCCCTTCCGGAACAGATTCTTAGTTTCAATATTGATTTACTATCATGTGGATTTATATTTGTGATTATTATGTGTTCTGTATTTCTATCTTTTCAGATCATGCTATTCGATAGATGTAATGTTTGACAATGCATATGTATATATGTGCGCATGGTGATATATTTGAATTGTAATGTTTTCATTTTTAATCATTATCATTCATTGCTATTGTTATTGCTATTATTATTGCTTTGAAAGGATTGTTCGACAGGTGGATGTTTGGTTAATGGTTGGGGTGTGGAGGGTGGCTTTTGTGTTTGAAATGTTTCTTTTTCATTTTTGAGGGCAAGATGCAAACAAGCCTGCTATGTGCTTATTCTTTTCCCTCATTAAACAAATTTCGTTCGTTCGTTCGTTCGTTCTCTCTCCCATGGTTCTACTTGAGACTTCTTTTCCTCTCTCTCTCTCTCTCTCTCCTCTCTCTCTCTCTCTCTCTCTCTCTCTCTCTCTCTCTCTCTCTCTCTCTCTCCTACTCTCTCTCTCTCTCTCTCTCTCTCTCTCTCCTCTCTCTCCTCCTCAGTGTTTGAACACGCTCTCTCTCTCTCTCTCTCTCTCTCTCCTCTCTCTCTCCTCTCTCTCTCTCTCTCTCTCTCTCTCTCTCTCTCTCTCCTCGCTAGACTACCAAAACAAGCATATGAAATGGAAAAAATCAAAATTATTTCAATGGACAAGAAATCGGAGTGTAAAAACAAATGGGTATCTTCAACAAAACATTGTTTGGATTTTTATAGCTTTTCCTTTGTTTGGTTAAATGGTGGAGTGAGTTACGAGAAACTATTTTTATGTGAACTTAAACAACGCATGACTGACTGTTATAGACAAAATTGGGATAATAAAATACTTAATAGTGACAGATATTCAACATACTGTTCCTTCAAATCCTAAAGGCAGCCTGTGAAATGTTTAACTGACATTACAGTTCCTAAATTTCGCAAAGTATTCGTGAGATTTTTACTTGGTATTACTGATTTGAATGTCGTCAAAGAAACACACTCAACTCCAAAAACGGTCCATTCTGTAATCAAATCGAGGACAAAGTACTTTTTTTTTTTATTTGTCCATCCTATAATGATTTAAGAGATAAACACATTTTTCTTCATACTAGAAATTTTCATTTAGTGTCATTGCCTCTTTTACTGCAAAATGAAAAGGGAATTGTAACTCGCTCTTTCAGCCTTTATTCTTCATTGCATGACTTGATGTTTTACGACTCTTCTTCATTGTAGTTTTTTTATTTTTGATGTGCCAATTTTTTTTATATCCTCCTCCTCCTCCTCCTCTTCTTCTTCTTCGTCTTCTTCTTCTTCTTCTGTCTCTCCTTGTGTCAGAGACTCCGTCTCTTTATTCTGTCTCCAAGTCCCCACCCACCTCTCTCTTTGTGTCGCTCTCCATCCCTCCATCTCTCCCACACTCTCTTCCTCTAGTTATATTGTGCATTCTCTTATTCTAAATTGCCATGTATTCATTGTTGTTTATGAGTTTATATGCAGTTCGATGCAATGATTTCTTTCACGTATTTATTGGAGGGCTGGATGAAAAAAAGCCACTGACTTGTGCTTATTCTTTTCCCTCATTAAACAACATTTCGTTCGTTCCTCTCCTCTCTCTCTCTCCTCTCTCTCCTCTCTCTCTCTCTCTCTCTCTCTCTCTCTCTCTCTCTCTCTCTCTCTCTCTCTCTCTCTCTCTCAGTATTTGTACACCAGGTCTCTCTCTCTCTCTCTCTCCTCTTCTCTCTCTCTCTCTCTCTCTGTCTTCGCCCCCCCCCCCCTCCCCTTTGGTGTTTGTACATCAGGTCTCTCTCTCTCTCTCTCTCTCTCTCTCTCTCTCTCTCTCTCTCTCTCCTCTCTCTCAGTATTTGTACACCAGGTCTCCTCTCTCTCTCTCTCTCCCCCTCAGTATTTGTACACCAGGTCTCTCTCTCTCTCTCTCTGTGTTTGTACACCAGCTCTCTCTCTCTGTCTCTCTCTCTCTCCTCCCCCCACCTCAGTATTTGTACACCAGGTCTCTCTCTCTCTCTCCTCTCTCTCTCTCTCTGTGTTTGTACACCAGCTCTCTCTCTCTCTCTCCCCTCCCAGTATTCGTACACTAGGACTCTCTCTCTCTCTCTCTCTCTCTCTCTCTCTCTCTCTCTCTCTCTCCTCTCTCTCCCTCTCTCTCTCTCTCTCTTATATTTCTGTTTTCGTTTGCTCTCAGAACATCGATTGTGTTCATTGTTGTATACTTCCTATCTACCAGCGTGTGAAGATAATTGTCATTTTAGGCTGACATTGCCAACTTTGAAGTGAGGTAGGCGGCTTGTGCAGGTGCTGTCGTTTTGTGGACCGAGAAGAAATTTTGGGCCAACCTCCTGACATTGGGACCAAGACTACTTTCTCACCGCCACAGATTGTTCGCGATTCATATATATATATATATATATATATAATATATATATATATATATATATATATATACAAAAAACTAATAAGTTCCAAGGATAAGTACTGACCACCATTCCAGCTACTTACAGTGCAGCTTTGGTGTTGCAATGACTGCAAGAAATATTCAATTATAAACAAAGCCTGCTCTTATGTCTTAGATTGAAGAAATAGGGGGAGATAAGCATTCATATCTGCAGTGGTAGTAAATACTGCCTAACAAACAGTATGTGCTCAAGTGGGTGGATGGGGAAAATAAAATAAATGCTTCTCAAATGAGCCTTCAGCAAGCTTATAATCTCCAATAGGGAGGAAACTCACTAACACATAACTCCTGGTCATATACCGATATTTCGAAACCTGGTTGTTTTTCCTCAGTGATCGCGGAAAGTGGTATTTTGACTCCTCTGCCTTTTCGGTTTTAAGAAGAATGCTATCCCAGAAAAGGCTGGTGTGCAATACCGTAGTATGTTTTTTGAGTGTTCAAAAATCCAACCAAAGGTGGCACCTAAGAAGCAAAAGAAAATCATGAAAGAACAAAACAAGCTACATTTTCTTGTGAAAAGTAGAAAATATACTCAGAGGCATAAAAAACGCGAAAAAAATAGAGACAGTGCACGATTGTTCACATTGTGAACAGGACGTAAGCAATGTCGTTGGCACGTGCAACATTAGCAGTACGTGGTGTCTTGGCCGGTTGTAACCTCGTAACAGTGGGTGAATGTTGCCGGGTCAGCGTTTTTGGCACGAGGAGTGCATTTGCCATGTGGACTACCTACGCCACGTGCATCAATGTGAATTGCAACTCAATGTGGCCCCCATTGTGGGGCTATAAATTTCCAAACCCCAAAAAGTTCAAATCATCCCTTCCAGAGGCGCCAACATAATGCCGAGACTTTCTCGTCAAGATCGTTGCATAGCAATGGGGCAACTGCAGGCCGGGGTTCCAATGAGGCAGGTCGCTATCGCATTCGGAGTCCACATTTCCACCGTCTATCGCCTTCTGGACCGCTTTCAAGCAAGAAACACCACTGATGACAGACCGAGGAGCGGCAGACCGAGGGTCACCACAGCAGCCCAAGACCGCCATCTTCTTCGTCAGCATCGACGGAGCCTTACCAAACCGCTGCCAACACAGCCAGGAACACCGTCGGCAACCATGGCAGGCCAATGAGCAACAGGACCGTGCGTCGCCGACTGAACACAGTTGGTCTCCAATGCAGGCGTCCAGCCCGGCGACCTATCCTGACACTCCAGCATCGCCAGAACCGTCTGCAGTGGGCACAGATCCACGTGCATTGGCGCCATCGGGACTGGGGCCGAGTCCACTTCAGTGATGAAAGCCGGTTCTGCGTCGACCCAGGCGATGGCTGCATCCGGATCTGGAGAAGAGCGGGGAACGCTTCACGGATGCCAACATCACCGAAAGGGACCCATGGGGTGGTGAAAGCATCATGATCTGGGGGCTATCGGCATAAATCGCCGTATTGGGCCAGTCATCTTCCAGAATGTGGGTCCAGGACGTGGTAACGGGGTCACTGCTGTTCATTACATCGACCAAGTTCTGAGGCCCCACATCCTGCCGCATTTCCAGCGGCATCCACAGAACCTGTTTCAGCAGGACAACGCAAGGCCGCACACTGCCCGTGCTACGCAGAACTTCCTGAGGCAGAACAACATCAATCTGCTGCCTCACCCAGCCCGTTCTCCCGACCTTAACCCAATAGAGCATTTCTGGGATGCCCTTCAGAGGCAGTTGAACCAGCTCAACCCCAGACCCCAGACAGCAGCTCAGCTTGCTGTTGCTGTGGGCCAGGTGTGGTGGCAAGTCCCCCAGAGGCAGACCAACACTCTGGTGCGCTCGATGTACCGCAGGTGCACAGCTGTGATCAATGTTCGAGGTGGTCACACCAGATACTGACATTCTGCTGTTAACACAGGGTCAAGGTCAAGTTCATGTGACCTTATTTTCTACCAGAATGAACTTTGAAAGGACACTTTTGCGGTGTTCGATTGCTTTTTCTCACTTTCTATTACCAGTTCAAAGGAATCGGTAGCCAAATTACATCAAAATTTCTATACAGTTTGTTTTCGCGTTTTTTATGCCTCTGAGTATATAAAAAGATAACTTCTTAAGACACAAGTGCTGAGGGCCAGTTCTTGGAATGAATCCGCAGGGGACTAAATTACAAAAAACTAATAAATTCCAAGGATAAGTACTGAGCACCATTCCAGCAACTTACAGAGCAGCTTTGGTATTGCAATGACTGCAAGAAATATTCAATTATAAACAAAGCCTGCAACCATGAGAGTACCTGTCATTGTGTACCTGTCTATAATAGTCAGGCGTCGATCAACTAGGTCAGTCAACGCTGTGTGATAGGTGTGGCCACCATGAGAGTACCTGTCATTGTGTACCTGTCTATAATAGTCAGGCGTCGATCAACTAGGTCAGTCAGCGCTGTGTGATAGGAGTAGCCACCATGAGAGTACCTGTCATTGTGTACCTGTCTATAATAGTCAGGCGTCGATCAACTAGGTCAGTCAACGCTGTGTGATAGTGTGGCCACCATGAGAGTACCTGTCATTGTGTACCTGTCTATAATAGTCAGGCGTCGATCAACTAGGTCAGTCAACGCTGTGTGATAGGTGTGGCCACCATGAGAGTACCTGTCATTGTGTACCTGTCTATAATAGTCAGGCGTCGATCAACTAGGTCAGTCAACGCTGTGTGATAGGTGTGGCCACCATGAGAGTACCTGTCATTGTGTACCTGTCTATAATAGTCAGGCGTCGATCAACTAGGTCAGTCAACGCTGTGCGATAGGTGTGGCCACCATGAGAGTACCTGTCATTGTGTACCTGTCTATAATAGTCAGGCGTCGATCAACTAGGTCAGTCAACGCTGTATAGGTGATTGGATTGCTGAACGCT
>CM031608.1:96297332-96351612 GCA_018398815.1 Conus ventricosus | reverse complement strand
TTGATAATATTAAGTACAGGGGTGTAATGTGGGGTGATAGATAAAAGTACGGTTGGAATGTGGGTAAATAGTCAGGAATGTGGGTATAAATCAAAGTACAGGTGGAATGTGGGGTGATAATGATCAAAATACAGGGGATGTGGGGTATATATCAATACAGAGGTGGAATGTGGGGTGAGATGTACATATCGATCAAAGTACAAGGTGGAATGTGGGTGATAAATCAAAGTACAGAGGTGGAATGTGGGGTATGATCAATACAGAGGTGGAATGTGGGGTGTAAATCAAATTCAGAGGTGGAATGTGGGTGATAAGATCAAAGTACAGAGGTGGAATGTGGGGTGATAATATCAAAGTACAGAGGTGGAATGTGGGGTGATATGATCAAAGTACAGAGGTGGAATGTGGGGTGATAATATCAAAGTACAGAGGTGGAATGTGGGTGATAAGATCAAAGTACAGTGGTGGAATGTGGGTGATATGATCAAAGTACAGAGGTGGAATGTGGAGTGATATGATCAAAGTACAGAGGTGGAATGTTGGGGGGGGGGGGGGGGGGGGGGGGGGGGGGGGAAAGGTAAACAGGCAGGTGTGCCAGACATTGCGTATGGACGTGAAGAATGTTTAGTAGAAAGGTTCATGGACACTGTTGTGTATCTGGCTTTAGATCAACAATAATTACAAAGGTTCACTGGCACACTGATGTGTATCTGGCTTTAGATCAACATTTAATTAAAAGGTTCACTTGGCACACTGATGTGTATCTGGCTTTAGATAAACAATAATTACAAAGGTTCACTGGGCACACTGATGTGTATCTGGCTTTAGATCAATCAATAATTTACAAAGGTTCACTGGGCACACTGGTGTGTATTTGACTTTGATAAACAATTACTACAAAGGTTCATTGGGCACACTGATGTGTATGTGGCTTTAGATTATACAAATTACTACAATGGGGCATCTGGGCACACACTGTGTGTTTTGGGCTTTTGGTATTATACAATTCCTGGTATCGGTTGTTGAAAGCGTCATGCAAATACATACGCTTTATTAATGCTTGTTACATGCAGTACTACCCGTGTTAAGGGACCATATTCCAGATATAATAAGTTTTTACAGTATTCAATCCGCTGTCTAATGACTAAACCAGATAATAATTGGGTTAGTTTCCATGTATTACAACCGCATGTTAATGTCATAACCAGAATTTTAGGTTTTTTATTGTATTAAACCGCTGTTAATGGACATTAACCAGAAGTATTTTGGTTTGCTTTAAACATGTTATTTACAATCCGATGTTAATTGGACATAACAGTAGAATAGGTTTTTACATTTTTTAACAAACCCGCTGTTAATGAATTTAACCAGAATAAGAGGTTGTTTTACATGTATATCTACCGTGTTAATGACATAAACCAGAATAATAGGTTGTTACATGTATTACAACCGCTGTTAATGACATAAACCAGTATAATAGGTTTGTACATGGATACATTCCGCTGGTTTATATGACATAACTGAATAATAGGTTTTTACTTGTTTTTTACAACCGCTGACAGACTTGCCCAAATATGAGGGTGTACATACCAATTTCAGAACCCTGAGACAGGTCATTCCTGGGGTGATGGTCTGTCCACTGTGTGGCCTGCAGGATACTTGTGTCGCCTCCCACCCAGAGTCTAGGGTGACACAGGACTGTCAGCCGCTGTCTGGGTTCCGTCCAGCTGCCCCCACAGACAGCAGCCTGGTGGTAGCGCCTGGACCACAGGGGTGGGCCGACCCGTCCTATGTCGGGTAGTTGGTTAGGAACGCCTGGCAGCCAGGTAAGAAATGTATCTACGAGGTTTCTGTACATTGCGGAGTGTTTGACACGTTCCTTATCCGGTATATGCACTCTTTCCATCACACTACTCACTCCTCTCTACTCACAACATCACACACACTACACACACACAACACTCACTACTATCCACCACACAACACACTCACACATCACACACTCAGACATACTCTGTCTCACACACTCGCTCTCACTCAATACTACTCTACACACTAACACTCATTCATCTTCGCTCTCGCTCGCTCTCTCTCTCTCGCTCGCTCTCTCTCTCTCTCTCGTCTCTCTCGCTATCGCTTCTGCTCTCTCTGCTCTTTCTCTCTCTCTTTTCTCTATCTCTCTCTCTCTCTCTCTCTCTCTCTCTCCTCTCTTCTCTCTTCTTATATATATATACTGTATATTTTTTATATATATATATATATTTATAATTATTATATATTTAATATATATATATTTTATGTGTGTGTTTGTGGGTGTGTGTTGTGTGTGTGTGGGTGTGTGTGTGTGTGTGTGTTGCGTGTGTGTGTGCGTGCGCGCGCCCGCGTGTGTGGGGGTCACATTCATTTTTTCCCCCTCATTCGCCCGAATGCCCAAGTAATAATACTATATTCTTATTGCCACTGAAATCGGGCAAACTGTCAAGGCTGCTGTAATTCATCTGGCAATGTAAATAAAAAGAGTCCTGGGGGTTGTCGGGCAGAACTCAGATTCAGGTGTATACAGTAGTAGTTACATGATGCGTGTGTATATCAGAAGTACTGGTGTCACCTGATGGTCCTGGTCTGGCCAAACTTGGCATAGTTCATGCTATCGGTACTGTGTCATCCTGAAGTCAGTGACTGGCCACTACAGGCAAGTTATGCTATGGTATGTGGCTCATGACTGGCCAAATCTGGCATAGTTTCATGCTATGGTACTGTGTCAGCCTGAAGGTCATGACTGGCCAATCGCAGGCATAGATTCTTGCAATGGTATCTGGGTCATCCTGATGGTCATGACTGGCATACGCTGGCATAGTTCATGCTTTGGTACTGTGTCATCCTGAAGTAATGACGGGCCTAACTCTGGGCATAGTTCATGCAATGCTACTGTGTCGTCCTGATGGTCATGATTGGCCAACACAGCATAGTTCATTGCCTGGTACTTGTGTCATCTGAAGGTCATGATGGCCAACTACCAGGCTTAGTTCATGCTATGGTCTGGGGTTCACTGACATTTCCTGTTGCTAGGTAATACATACTGAATCGGGACCGAAGAGGAGACGGGGTGCAGGGCATATACACGTGTGTACGCGCGCGCGCTCACCCCCCCCCCCCCCCCATCCCACCCCCCACACACACACAAACATATACCAACACACCAAACACTCTCTCTTCTCTCTCTCTCTCTCTCTCTCTCTCTCTCTCTCTTCTCATCTCTCTTCTCTCTCACGCGCGCGCGCCTCGCACACACTTCAAACAACACACACATTGGACACACTCTCACACGCATAACACACACAAATGCACCTCACTCACACAGAACACAGCACACACATTACAGATACACCCACCACATACACGCGAGCTCGCGTGCGCACACGCGAAAGCACTTCACACACACAACGTATACTCGCACACACACACGGATTGCATACACCCACGCACGCACCACACGCACGCCAATCCCCTACCACCTTCCCCACCCCCACCCCCCCACACACACAGGAGTGTGTCTTACACTGCCACTTTCAGTAATGGGGGCCCCCCCCCGCGGAGGGAGAGGGCGTTGATGAAGGGGGTGTTTTGAAAGGCAATGAGGAGGGAGGAACTAAGAGACCAATGTCATTGGCGTGTTTTGTTCTGATATATAGGGGAACTGCTGCAGTCAAAATGGGTTTCTAGGAATAGTTTTATTCGCGTGTCTATTATGTTTATTTGATGGCTTAAGTCTGTTCAGGGGACTAAAGAGCATGAAGGAATAGGAAAAAAAATAGTGGGGGGGGACGGGAAGGAGCAAGGGAGGAGGCTGGGCAAAAGAAAAAAAAAGGGGGGGGGGAGTAGGTGTGCAAAAGAGGTTGGGGTTGGGGGTGAAAAGATGAGGGGGGGAGTGAGTGAAAGATGAGGCCAAAATAATTACGTGGCACTAATTACGAGTGGGTGGGGGAGGTGTTGGGGACAGGAAGTTGAACTGTAGAGTGGGAAGGGGAGGGGGGGGGAGGAAAAGGGATTGAAAAAAAGAGGGGAGGAATGCTAGAGAGTAGAGAGAGAAAGGGTTAGGGCAAAAATGGGAGGGTGGGGGTAAGGGTTTAGGGTAGGAAGTTGAAACAATGAGGAGGGAGGAGTGGAAAAGCGGTGAGGGTAGAAATGGGCGGGGTGTTGGAGACCAGGAAAGTTGAGGGTGTGAGGGACAGGGTAAGGGGGAGGAGAGGGTTAGATGCATACTGGATGTAAAGTGTGGGGTGGGGGGGGGGGGGCGTGAATGGGGGTGAGAGAGATGGGTTGTGAGTACCTGGGAGTGGTGACAGGGCCTTCCTCTGCGCTCGCTCTCATCGCGTCTCTCTCTCTCTCTCGCGCTCTCATTCTCTCTCTCTCTCTCTCTCTTCTCAAAGATATTATATATATATATATATTATATAGTATTTAGATGTTGGGTGTGTGTTGTGTGTGTGTGTTGGTGTGTGTGTGTGTGTGTGTGTGTGTGTGTATGTGTGTGTGTGTGTGTGTGTGTGTGTGATGTGGGTGTGTGTGTGTGTGTGTGTGTGTTGTGGGGTGTGGTTTGGTTTGGTCTTCAATGTATACGGTCTATACGCATTGTGATATTAGACGAACCTAATCTATAAGAATTACATTTAACTGCAACAGCAAAAAATGGTATAACTAACAATTAAAACAGCGAAGAATATCCGTCCGGGATATAACAAGGGACGTTACCTAATAACACCAGTTCCCATTTTAAAAACCGAAAAAAATAGGACTATTGATGCAATGAAACAAGCTATTTTACACATGTGTGATAATTCTCCGGTTACAAACGGTATCCAGTGAACTTATTAGGTAGTGGTTAGTAGATGAGGTTTTTATTGCTTGCAGTGGAAAAGTATGAGGGATTTTGTTATAATTTCACCACCAAAGGATGTTTTATTTTGGAAAACTTTGTCTTAAAAGCGTTTAGATTGTCTTATTATATTAGCGAAATTAAGTTCCGAGAAAAACGAAAAACTACATTGATAAAAAGAATGATGTGTGTCAATAGTTTATTAGCTTGTTATGGTGTTTCAAAGAACATCCAGATATTTTGTTGTTTTTTCTCTCTCTGTGTGTGTTGGTGTGTTGTGTGTGTGTGTGTGTGGGGGTGTGTGGGTGTGGGTGTGTGTGGGTGTGAGTGTGTGGTGTGTGTGCTGGGTGTACTTCAGATGATTTGAAAATATGACATTGATAAATGCAAATAATACAACAACAACATCAACTACAAACAACAAATATGTAAAACGAAGGGAGGGTCTTTGCGGAGGGGTGTGGGTTAAACGACACTGAAGATCGCCCCACCCTACACTCCTCCCTTTTTCCCTTCCCGCTCCCACGATCACATCTTCATATCTATGTAATGAAGTTAAAACTAGTTAGAAATACGTACTTCTTCGTGTGACCGTTACTTGGCAATATAATATCAAGCTCACCTCCACCCCACCCCCCTCCCCACCCCCTCAACACATTGTTGGTTGAATATAATGCGGATTTCGTCAGAGACTAGTGTTTGGTGCCCGTGACGTAACTTGATTTTTGTTTTGTAAACTTCGCTGGTGAAGGCGGGAGGTTCAAGCCAGCAAAAGCGTCGTTAAGGCAGGTCTACCTGTTTGTACTCCCAGTTCTTATAGAATGGGGTACTGTTGAATGGGAAAATCGACTGTTGTGTGTGTCGTCCGTCCGTCCGTCCGTGGTCGATATGTCTTCCCTCGCTCCCTGACAAATCTTCTGGGGCCGATCTTTCTGAAAATTTGTAGGGTATGTTCACTTATTGGGTCAAGGATGACGTTCCGATGTTTTTTAGTTGCCGTTATAGCCGTTACGACCGGCCTGTAACGGGTTTTTCTTCTTCATGGTATATCTCCCGAAAGTACTTGGCCGTATCTGTGTGAAATTTAGCAGGTATGTTTCATTATGGGTCACGAATGAGGCCCGATGTTTGAGTTGCCGTTATAGCCGTTACTAACGGCCTGTAATAGCCTGTAACGGTTTTGCTTCTTGATGGGAATATTTCCGAAAGTACTGAAGTTCTTTGTGATAATTTGCAGGTATGTTCACTTATGGGTTATCAGTTGATGCCCTAATGTTTTAGTTTTCGTTATAGCCGTTACAACGGCTATAATCGGCCTATACACAGTTTTTCTTGTTATGGAATATCTCGGAAATGCACTTTGTCCGTTCTTTCGGAACATTGTAGGTTTGTTCATTAGGGTCACGGATGATATGCGATGGTTTAGTTGGTTTACCGTTATACCGTTAATAACGGCTTATATTTGCCCATAACGGTTTTTTTCTGTATGGAATATGTCAAAAAGTACTAGGCCGATCTTTCCTCGGAAAAAATTTGTTAGGTAGGTTATTAGAGGCGACGATGATTCCCGACGATTTTTGTTTACCGTTGTACACTGTTACTGGGACGGCTGTTCTGGCCCCATAACGTTTTTTTTTTCTTTTTTTATGAAAGGTCTCAAAAGTTACTTGGCCTGATCTTTGTGAAAATGAGTAGGTCTGTCTTATTAGTCAAAGGAGAGGGCCTAGATGATTTGGTATTATGGTACCGCTGATAGCCGGGCCTATAGGCGTAAGGCTGTAACGGTTTTTCTTATTCATGGAATATCTCGGAAAGTTCTCGGCACCGTTCTGTGTGCAAAAATTTGCTGGCGTATGTTCATTATTGGTTCAAGGATGTATGCCATTGGTTTTAGTTTTGCCGTTGTAGCCGTTACCAACGGCTGTAACGGCCGTGTTACGGTTTTTTCTTCTTTATGGAATATCTTCCGATTGTACGTGGCAGATCTTTGTTGAAAATTATTAGTATGTTCACTATGGGTTACGGTGTTGCCGATGTTTTAGTTTTCCGTTCTACCGTTACTAACGGCTGTAACGCATAACAGTTGTTCTTCTTAGAGATTATCTCCGAAAGTACTTGGCCGACTCTTTGTGGAAAATTAGCAGGTTTGTTCATTACAGGTCACGGATGATGCCCGATGTTTTAGTTTGTATCCGTTTTATGCTTGTTACTAACGGCTGATTACGGCCTGTATCTGTTTTCTTTTTTTCGGATATCTCCGAATGTCTTGGCTGTCTTTATGAAAATTTGTTAGGGTATGTTCATTATGGGTCCTGATAATTCCCGTTGTTTTAGTTTTCCAGTATAGCCCCATTACTAAGGCTTGTTACGGCCTGTAACGTTTTTTTTTTTCTTCAGGGAAAAACGTCAGAATAGTACATGGCCGATCTTTGTGAATATGTTGTTGTATGTTCGGTTATGAGTCCGGGAATATGCCTGTTGTTTTTAGTTTGCCGTTATAGCCGTTATCATCTCGGCTGTAAACGGCCTGTTGTGGTTTTACTTCTTCATGGAATATCTCCGAAAGGACTTGGCGATCTTTGTTGAAAATTAGCAAGATGTCATTATGTGTCACGGTGGATGCCCGATGTTTAGTTTGCAGTTATATTCCGGTACTGACGGCCTGTAACAGCCTGTAACGGTTTTTCTTCTTTTATGGAATATTTACCGAAAGTACTTGGCCGATCTTGTGAAACAGTAGCTGGTATGTTCCACTGTGGAGTTACCGATGAGGCCCATAGTTTTTGTTGACCGTTAGTGCCGGTACCAAGGCCTATTACGGCCCATAATAACTGTTTTTTCTTCTCTTTTTGGAATATATCAGAAATGCTCTTTGTCCGATCTGGCTGAACATTTGTAGGGTTGTTCATATGGTGGTTACGGATGATTTACCGCTGTTTTAGGGTACCGTTTTTACCGTTTTTACGGCTATAACGGCCAGTAACGGTTTTTCTTCTGTATGGAATATGTCTAAAAGTACCAGCCGATCTTTCGGAAAATTTGTATGGTAGTGGTCATTAGAGGCGACGGATGATTTCCGACGTTTTAGTTTACCGTTATACCTCTTACTAACGGCTGTTCTGGCCCATTACGGTTTTTTTCTTCTTGTTTATGATAAATGTCTTAAGTTACTTGGCCGATCTTTGTGAAAATGAGCAGGTATGTTCCATTTGTGGTCATAGGATGATGCTCGATGATTTAGTGTACCGCTTATACCGTTCCTTACGGCTGTAACGGCCTGTATACGGATTTTTTTTCTTCTTCATGGATTTTTTAGAAAGTTCTGGGCCGATCTTTCTGACAATTTGTAGGTCTTATGGGTCACGGATGATGCTCGTTGTTTTATTACGTTTTAGCCGATACTTACGGCTTTTAACGGCCCCTAAACGGCTTTCCTTCTTGATGGAAAATCTCAGTATGTAAGTGGCCGATTTTCTGAAAAAATTTGTAGGTGTGTTCCTTAAGGGGTACGGATTATGCCCATACGTTTAAGTTTACGGTTATGCCGTTACTAACGGCCCATCATGGTTTCTTCTTTTGAAAAAATCTCAGAAAGTTCTGGCAGATCTTTCTGAAATGTGTAAGTATGTTCATTATTAGGGACAGATGATGGCCGATGTTTACCAGAATAGGCCATTCCTAACAGTTTAGAACCAGCCAAGACGGTTTTCCTCTTTATGGATTATATATGTTTTGCATCTTGTTTTCTCTCTCTCGCTCTCTCTCCTTCTCGCTCTCTCTCTCTCTCTCTCTCTCTTCTATCTCTCTCCTCTCTCTCCTCTCTCTCTCCTCTCTACTGCGAGAACGAACGAACAAACGAATTATTTTAAGAGGGTATGGGATACGTCATAAACTAAATTTCACATTAGCCTATAGGCCTAAGAATAAAAATATGTGTTATAAGAAACAAAAATCAACGTGTGAGAGAGAGAGAAGAGAGATGAGAGGGGGAGGGTGGTAAGAGACTGAGAGAGAGAGAGAGTAAGGGGTGAGCAGAGAGGGGGGAAAGAGTGAGAGAATGTGTGTGTGTGTTCGTGCGTTCGTGCGTGCGTGCGTGCGGGTGTGTTGTGTGTGTGTGCGAGTGTGTGTGTGTGTCTGTGTAAGAGGAAGTGTTTTGCTGCTGTCGGAAGCGTGCAGACAGGATAAGTTCATAAATTTAAAAGAGGGGGGGGGGGGGGGTAGGGGCAGGGGATGTGGGATGGGAAGGTTGGGGGAGGAGTTCAGGATGGGAGGTAGGGGGGATGGGGACATAACTATGAATGTGTCAGAAAGGATTGTAAAGTAACATAACGTTACTCTTAACAAAGTAACTTTGAGTAAAAACCATAGGACCTGTTTTTAAGTACAGCATGAAGAAGTTATAATGTTTGTGGTTTAAAGGTAATGCTGTGCTGTTGCTATGTGTCAATAAGCTTCTGCATTGTCCATTGGAAGAAGCAGCAGTTCTTCCAAGGTTTTTCTTCTTGAAAAAAATATTTGATGAGAAAAGTTTGACTCCTTGACAAGTGATAGAAATAACCAAAGTATGATCAACTTACCACGTATATGCAACTAACAGTTTTACAATCGTAAGCCCAAGGGTTGTGATCAGTCTACATTTGACTAGAGCGATGAATTTGGACAATTGTGTCATTTGATTTTCAAAATGACTTTTGCATTTGAGGTTTAGCGTCTTATCTATTGTAGATTACTCGTCCTTAAATTATTTTCCATTGCTGTTTTAAGGAGATTTACAGTGTTCCTCGACTGAAAGGGAGTTGGAGATTTGTAGCTTTACTCTGCTCTTTTTGCACCCTTATTTGGTGCGTGTCTGCCATTTCATCTGCCATTTATGTCTACTAGTAAGATTGTATCCGGCCCGAAATTCAGTGACAGTGATTTTACAGACAGGCCATTATAATAAAAAAGACAAAGATTGTAATCGAGGTCAGGCTGTATTTTGCCATCTAAATGTTGGAAAGAACACAGATTTTAACTCAAATATTGTAATTCAGAAAAAAAATTCCTTGCCTACTTGACTAATTAGGGGAAGCACAGACAGAGACACCCAAAGACATACAAAGCCATTGGAATCTTCTTTAGACATCAGGTCTGTCTCTGGGTGGGGATGGGAGACGGGTCTTAGGTAGGCTGGAACGCCTGTTTGGGGAATTGTGCTCATTCCATGCACGGACAGGAGAACCTGTAATACTACTGTTCTGTCTTGAAATATCCCAGACCTCAGACAAGGCAGAAGGAAAATCATGATTATGTGTGTAAAGTAAGTGGAAATGCTCTTAAGAAAATATGAACGATGTTCAAGAATAACAGTAACACTGGCGTCGCCACTCCCCCCCCCCCCCCCCCCCCCCTCATTCATATACTAAAAGTGGGGGAGGGAAGGTAGAGTGGGCTGACCACCGTCCTCTCCCTCCACTTCTGCAGGAATTCTTTATTCAGTTCGGTGTTGCCTCTGATGTGAGTCTTCCAGTCTGCCTGATGGTCGTGGCTCATGGAACTAGGCTGCCTCTCTTGTACCCACCGAAGGTACCAGGTCCGATGCAACGGACGTGTGCGAGGCACCCACAGTGAAGACAGCACCGGTAGTTCGAAAGTTAAGATCCGATTCTGTTGGTATGCGTGTGCTGAAGTGTGGAGAGATGGTGTAGCAGCTGTTCAAAGCTGGAGATCAAGTAGCGGGCTGCACGTGGGATTGTGCTGCACGAGCAGTGAACGTCCCACGCGCCGTGCTCAGCTGAGTGCAGGTTCAGCAGATACAACTGAGCGACAGTGTCCACTGGCGTACACACACACACAGACACACACACACGCACACACACACACACACACACCACACACACCACACACAACACACACACACACCAACACACACACACATACACGCACACACACACACACACCACACACACCACACACACATACACACACACACACACACACACCACACCACACACACACCGTGTGTTCTAACTTGTGCAGGCTGGCACACACAGGGCAGACGACTTGGTCACACGGATAGCGGAAAGAGAGGGAGAAGAAATGGAAGACTGTGTTCTGAACATGCCACACGTCTTTTGGATGAGAGGCCTCAGAGCAGGCACCATGAATTCTTCAGGATGGATGCCCATGGTTCCCTCATGCTACTAAAGGGTTAATGTTGGGTTTTGTTCCCTCAATTTTTGTTCTCTTTTTCTCCCCGCGTTCTTCCCCCCCCCCCCCCCCCCCCATTTTTACTTTTTTTCTTTTTACAAAATCATTTTTTCCCAAAAGTCATTAAAGAAATGAGAAAGAATTTTTAGCCCACTTGTTTTCCTTCACTATTTAAATTTTCAGCATACACAACGCACACGCACCACACACAACCACACCACACCACACAACACACACAACACCACAGCCCACACCTCCCACAAAAAAAAAAAAAAACAAGGCAATTCAAAATAAACTTAAAATTTTGCTCCTAGAAAAATACATAAAAGCATATCTAAACATTAACTTTTTAACTAGGACAATGGGGAATAAAGAAAACAAATGATACCATTCTAAAAGATTTTTCCTTCAGCCTGTATGGGGGAAATGCACGGGCCAGACCCCTTCCGAATTTTATGGATTAAATTTATGCCAGCTGAAATCATTTGCTTTTTTCGCTCCAATAACTTTTTGGTCATTTTTTTCTCGTAAGTGAATAATTTTAAAAACCAAAGTTGTATATGAGGGGTCTAGTAAAATAAAAGAGACCAAAGTCGCAGTTTTGGAGAGCCAACAAGTTTTGCACGCGACGGGCTCAGTGGTAGTCGCCGTTTGTTTGGACCAACATTCTGCAGATCTGTATTAAGATTCTGTCATTTATGTTCCCAACCTGTACTGCCATGTTGAATTAAGAGTTAATTAGCAAAAGTCAAGGGAGCTAGTGTTTTTATACTGGACTAAATTAATCGCTTATATTCTAACAAAACTGGTTTAGATCTACCTGATCTGTATTGTTAGCTCTTCAGATGTAGCTCTACCTCTAGTTCTCGCCCTAGCTCCCCGAGTCGGCGACTGTGGCGACTTACACAGGTTTCCTGACGTGCGCCGACCAAGCAGCGCTCGCTGTACGAGGTTAAGGGGTTGCTGAAACTGGAAGAGACATCAGTCTGGACCTGTGTTTCTGCTGATTTAAAAGGATTTATGACATCGACAGCCTATCTTAGTATTTATAGGGACGTTTTAAACATTTTTTTCTGTCAGATAATACATCATTCTGTATGTGAACTGAATTATATTGGATGTGATGTGACAAAATACATTATGCGACCTGTGCATGGCGGGAGCATTCATTACTCCCCCGGCTCGTTACTCCCCCGGCTCGTTACTCCCCCGGCTCGCCTAACCCTAACCCTAACCCTATCCCTAACCCTAACCCTAACCCTATCCCTAACCCTAACCCTATCCCTAACCCTAACCCTATCCCTAACCCTAACCCTATCCCTAACCCTATCCCTATCCCTAACCCTATCCCTATCCCTATCCCTAACCCTAACCCTATCCTAACCCTAACCCTATCCCTAACCCTAACCCTATCCCTAACCCTATCCCTAACCCTAACCCTAACCCTATCCCTAACCCTATCCCTAACCCTATCCCTAACCCTAACCGGGGGAGTAAAGAGCCGGGGGAGTAACGATACGGGGGAGTAATGAGCTGATCCGTGCATGGCTACTTCTGTGCACAATGGATTCATTTCCTTCAACTTACGGTAAGACAGATCTTTTGTTTACCTTGTTCACTCTTATGATCAATAGGAAATGCATGTAAACAGTGAACTGTTAGGGCAAAGGGAATTACAAATTCATCTTGTCTTGACACAAATCTATTATTATCGCACAAAAACCACTCGCTTCACGGCAGATCAAGAAGTCTAACATCTTCCGTACTAGATCAGAAATAGACATTGTGACCTTGTCATGTGACGTAGCCTCACATCAAGGCATGTGACGCTCCATCACATGTAGTTAGTGATATGAATCATTTCCCCATGCCACTACTAGAAAGGAAGGATATTCATGTGGCTCGACTAGTGTAGCGGGCGTCCCCAAATAATTGTGAGTATGACTCAGTAAAGAAAGAAGGGTGGTCATTGGGTGAAAGTGACCACTGAGTGATAGTTTAACAAGGGTTGGTAAGGTGCTGGTCATGTGTTTTGAACACTGAGTATGCACTCACTAGGAGGAAGGAGGAAAGAATCAGTTTTAACCCAGCAGATGGCCTAGAGACTCGAACCTGTCAGGACGTTGGTCCTCGCTGCTGACCAGTCATTACCAGCCCTTCACCCTTTTACCCTTCGCCCTTCACCCTTCACCTTTCACCCCGTGAGGTGGTTGAAGATGGCCATGGGGTGAGGATCACGCCGGTAGGCAGCCCTGGAATTGAGGACTCCAGGGAGAGGGAGTCGGGAACTCGTCATCTCTCCAGGGACTGGAGTGAAGACGAGGGAGAGGAGTTGGAATCTCATCACTCCAGTGACAAGAAGAGTCGTGGGAGAGGCGTCGGAAATTCATATCTCCAGGGACGGGTGTAAGCGAGGGGGCGTGATGATGTCTGAGAGAGGACAGGAATCCTGAAAGGATGAGGCGAGTCGAAATTCGGGATTGCAGGCATAGCATCAAGGAGTGAGAGAATTCATTTATTTTCTGGTCTGAATTTTGTGGGCAATGTTGTGTGAAGGCGTGACTTTAGGAAGTCTTGAGTGAGTTAGTTTGCTTATACCCGAGGGCCAAGAGAGCTTCATGTATTAACTTTGTTTATAACGTGTTTTGATGGATTTAGTAAATTGTTTTCCGACGGAGAGGGGGAGAAGAAAAACATTCGGTAGTGCGCCTTTGGTTGTTTGAAAAAGATTGCGCTGTGCGTTTGGAGTAAATGCTCGTCATGAATGCGCGTTTGTGCAAAAAGGTGACAGTTGTGACAGTGGTGGACCCCGATCCCCCCCAGTTTCCACCCGGACGTAGCTGCCGTTTGTTTCCCCTGGTAAAAAAAAAAAAGAAAGATTTCTATTTGTACCTCAAGGGTTTGAGGAAAGAAAAAAAAAGATTTTCTATTTGTACCCTCAAGGGTTTGAGGGAATATGAAGGAAAAAAAAAAGAAAGTAGTTTATTATTTATTGTGTATAATATTATGCAATTTTTAAGTTCTATTTCTTGTGTGTTTTAAGGTGGTTGAGATTTCTTTTGGTTGCTCTACTCCGTTAAGGTTTTTTTTTTGGTAGGATTTCCTTTTTGACCCTTATCCCCCCTCAGGACCGATAGCCTCTACATCTCTGCTTCGTACTCTGGCAGCAAAGGGGGAAGGGCGTTGAGGAATCGCTGTCCTTCCCCTAGAGTATTAGATTTTTGGTCCCCTTCCCCAGGACTGATAGCCCCAACCTCTTCTTACTAGCGTTTAGCGGTTTGGCATGGCGTTGGGGAGGTCGAGAGTCTTTCACTTCTCGTAATGTATCTATTTCTTTCCCTATCACTATTCGTTTCTTTTTGATTTTTCCCCTTGCCTCAGGAGTGTGGGATCAGCTTCACCTCTCCGTCACGCAACAAATATTGTAGGTGGTGGGAGTTGATTAACGCTCAGCCAAATAAACATTCTTTATCTTTTGATTAGTTTTTTTCTAGGGCTTGGTGGTGCGCGATTTCTTTGAGTTGGGTGAATGTGCATTTATTAGTTGATTGTTTATTATTTTGCTTATTGCTGTCGTGTTGTGTTATTGTGTGTGATTTGTTTTTTTCCCGTCTCCAGTTTCACGGGAGACAGTAACCAATAGGTGCTGTCTGAGGGTTTCTTTTGCTGTTCTTGATTTCTTTCACTGTTCCGGTCCTGTGTATCTTTCATTTCCTTTTCACCCCTTTCAAACCTCTTAAACCTTTCTACTCAATAAGCTCCGGGTTAGTTTTCTTTCAACATTTTTCATCTTTTAGGTAGGATTTCCGCTAGGTTTGTGTTCTTCCCCTCTTTTTAATTATTTGTGGATTCCATTTTGTTTTGTTAAATTTATATTCATTTATCGGATAAGGCGATTACATTTGTTTTGTTAAATTCATTGAAATTAAGTAAGAAGGAAGACTGACAACATGAACATTTAAGAACTTAGACCTTTTTATAAGATTATTTTCAGAAAACTTTATTGTGTTTTTTTTCCTGCTCCTAGGAAAACAGTATTAGCATTTGAACTTCATTTTTTGTTTAATTTCCAAATTGATACCTGTTTTCGAGAACAAAATATTTCTGAAAACTACATTCCTTGTGTTTCATATCTACCTTGTGTTAGTAAGCTGTTTTCTGTTTACACAGAGGAAAATTGAATTCTTTATTTGTATATATTATACTTAGTTTTGTGAACAGTAAAAGCCATTCATATATCGCCTTATTTTATATACTTAGTAATTGTTTTGTGTTATATCTGTTGTGACGGTCATTATGGATGATTTGATTAAATATGTTCAACATGCGGACGCTTGGTTTTGATGGAGAAAACTTATCTAACCTATGTGCAACAATGCACTGATAGAGCAGTACAGGCTAAGAGAGAGGGAAGGAAAATAACTACGGAGGGAAGGAAGAAAATAAACTACAGTGGGAAGTGATTGAAGAAAAAAGATTTCAGAGGGAAGCTGAAGCTGAAGAACGTCCAATTTAAGTTGAGGCAGTTAGATCTAAGAGGACTGATTGCTGATATTAAAAGAATCCAGGCATACGAGAGAACCTCCAACCAGTCGTTCCGCATTGCGCACCTCAACCAAAAGGGCATATATCCAAAAAGTTACCGCCTGTTTGAGGAAAAAGACTGGATGGACATGATAGTTTTCGTTTCCGATTTGAAAGTCACCGAACGGTCTTTGGTTGGGCCAAAGGAAATGGACATTGTATATTGCGTCGTTGTTTAAGGGTAGCGCTGTGACCTGTACCACTCACTTGCAGCGAAACAAAATGTAACTGGGATCAGTGAATAGAAGAAACTCCTCAAGAAATTTCAATGTTCTTGCTGATCGTTTTCACGAACGTTTCCGTTCTGTGCGCCTGAAAAAGGAGAAAGCGTTCGTTCGTTTTAATTAGTATGGTCATTGTTTAGATAGAGGATAGATTTATCCAAAGGACGAACAAAAACTTTTCAATCACTGCGAGATCTCTTCTTAGAGAACAACTTTTCCAGAGCGTGAGCATAAGATTGGCCACTTTCTTAAAGAAAGGCAATTTGGAAACGTTGAGGCATTGTGTCGATGTGCTGATCAGTATTGTTTATATCTGCTCACCCAGATAAGGCCGTGGCTAGGAAAGGAGAATTTCTCAATCTTTGGAGTCTCATGCGTCATGTAATTTCCTCAGGGACAGGGGAAAGGAAGTTACAGGAAAGGATAATCGTGGGTCATTTTTTGAGTCCTCATGGATATACCTATCCTAGGAACGGGACAGGGATTCTTTCCGCGGTTCGAGTGACTTTCGTAATACCAGTACTCACGCCGGAAAAACCGTTACTCCTCAGCCAAAACGTTCCGAGGTCGTGGACAACGAACCACCACGTAGACCTTTTGGGCCAGTCGTGGACGACACAGAAGTTCACAAAAATCAGTCAGCTGCCGATCAGACATGCGATGTTTCTTTTGTGTGGCAAGTTCCATCTGAAAAAGAATTGCCCTTTCAGACCGGGTGATTCAAAATCGCATTAGTCTTCAATGATTGTGAAGCGCTTGTTTTGGCAGCACACAGCTGTTGAATGGACTGGTGTTAGAAAACGGAGCCATCAACTGGATTGCAGGCTTTGGTGTTGCGCCTAGACACTGGTTGCACCACCGCTGGTGTAAGGAAATCTTTCGTGCTTCAAAACCAGTATCTCAACACTGTCCAAAAGTGTAGGTCGTTTTTGGAGGAAGATTGAAACGTTTTCGGGCGAAAAATTTCAGTCGAGGACACGTACTACTCGGTTTTCCTTACGCCTGTTTCTATTGATAACCAGTCTGCGACTGTGATCTTGGGGCAATTTGCCAGGGTGTCACTAAAGTACTTGGTGGGGCTGGAGGATCGTTTGTTTCCTTGTCTTGTGAGTACCAGATCAGACATCGTAGAGGCAGGGAAAGGCTTACAAGCCGCCTAAAAGTCTCAAAACTGGATGAACTCCAGATTTCCCCAGATGATCGCGAAAAGGAAATGCAGGAAAAAGCGAGACGCTGACGACGGTACTTTCTGCATGCTAAACAGACTGTAACGGACAAACTAACGGACAAACCAACATACTTACTGGACTCTGACAATTCTTTACAGGTGTGTACATGGACAGGGACAACTAACAGGTGTCGTTCCAAAACCACTTAGAGAGAACCAGTATCTACCCACGGCACATGATGCATTGTTATGTGTCACTGTGGAATCAAAAGAACATTAAAGAGAGTTCTTGATTCTTTTTATTGCCAGCAGGTGTCACAAAGGAAGTTACAAATTACTGCCGCTCATGTGACATTCTGCCAAAAGGGGACATTCGAAAGGTCGCGTCCAGGTGCACCTTTGACAAAATGCCTCTCATTTCCGTTCCATTTCGGAAGGTAGCTATTGATCTTGTTGGGCCTTTTACCACGGGTCTTCTTCCGGATATCGCTATATCTTGACTTTGGTGGATTCCAGCGACAAGGTATCCAGAGCGATTCCACTGAGAAATTTGATACAGTGTCTGTCGCTGAGCTTTACTTGCGTTTTTTTTTCCAGAGTGGGTCTTGCAGACGAAATTCTCATCGGATTGTGGAACCAATCCTTTCTGAACTCATGAGAGAGAAATTACACGAATGTTGCAATCTCTTCCATTTCAATCACACGCCATATCATCCCAATCGAATGGCATGGTTTGAACGTTTCAATGGAACGTTTATGAAGTCCATGTGAGAAGGTTGCAAGGCAGGAACCCCATGAATGGGATCGTTTCATTTCCGGCTTTGCTTTTTTGCATTCTGCCGGAATGCCGAACGAACGCTGGGATTTTCATCATTCGAGCTTCTTTGGACACTCACCAAGGGGCCTTTGATCTATGATGACCCATGGACCCCTGAAAAAGACGGACATACCCGACAGTAAAACTGTTTACCAATAGTTTATGAACTGCCATAATCGTTTGAAGGATGCATGTGAAGCTTGATCAACAGTCAGCTGATAGAAAAAAGTGTGTTACAAGGTCTTTGCAGACAGAAAAGTCAAAGGGCCGTTCCTTCCTGTGTAGGGATAAAGTTCTTGTAACTACTCACTGATGTACATAATCAAGCTTCGTGTTATGTGGAAGGGTCCGTTTCTGGTGGTCGGAAAAAATTTCTGCGTTAATTTATAAGATCAAAATGGCAAACACTGAGAAGGTATTTCATGTGAACATGTTGTAGAAGTATGTTGAACGTACTATGTTGCATAACCAGTCGGTGAGTGGAGATGTCCTGGTGTCAGAAACTGATTTACATGGACAGACATTTCAGTGATGAATTTGTACCCACTAGTGACGTAAGGGGACAGATCAAAAGGTTGTGAAACAGCAAATGTAGGAGTGTTAAAATCTACTAGGCAGATGTGTTGTTCCCTGTCCTAACTCTGTCTGTCAAAGGTGAAACCTATGATGCATGTGATTTTGTCGAATGATTTGTCATTCAAGTCAACAGAACGCTCAAAGAAGTTTTGAAAGACTTTCAGGATTGTGTTGACAGATACCCCAGGTTCAGTGATGGTATGAACCCATAGTATTCCAGTTAACTACTGAAATACCAGTGCGAACCAGACCATACCCCCTGCCGCTTTGCAAAAAAAAAAAGAGGTTGTCGAGAGGAATCAAAGTAATGCGGATTTAAGGTCATAGAACCTTCTACGTCGCGTACAGATCACCAGTTGTATTGGTGGACAACCTGATGGATCGGTGAGTTTCTGCATCATTACAGATAAGTAAATAAGATCACTGTGTTCGATGCGAGCCTATCCAGAATCGAAGAACTTCTGTGTCAGCTATCAGGAATGGAAATTATTTTGTGAAAGTGGACTGACTAAAGGTTACTGGCGATTCCAATGGCTGAGTGACAAGGAAAAGTACAGGCATTTCAAACACCTTTTGGTCTTTCAATGGACGAAATGCATTTGGTTTGCAAAATGCCCAGCTTCTTTTGCTGAATGATGCATGACAGCCCTGAAAACTCCATGAATGTTGGCTTGCTAGTCAGTTTTTTTGACGACTTTTTGTTGGCTGCAAAGTCACTGGAGTGACCTCCTTTCTAACTTGCGAGCTGTTTTTTCCAGATCATGAGGTTTTGCGGTTGACCTGCCCCAAAGACCCATCCAAATTCCGTGCCCCGGTTCCCCCCTTCACTCTCAGAGCATGTTTTGGGTCACACTATTTCAGTGGGAAAAATGATGCCAGAAGGAAAGAATGTGGAAAAGATGTTTATCCTTACGAAACCACTACAAAGAAGAATCTGATCAGGTCACTCATGGATTGTTGTCTTAATATAGACGATAGTACCCCACTTTGCGTCCATGACGGGCCCCTTTGACTGAACTAGACGAAAGGGACGAAGAACAAAAGTAATTGTGTGCTGTATGATGGAGTGCCAGAAGGCTCTTGGAGTGTGTCAGAACACCTCAAAATCATTTTGCCTGTTCCTTTTGTTACCCTCCCTCTCAGAAGGACTTTATTTTGAGAAAAAATGATGCCAGTTAAAAGAATGGGAGCGGTGACTGTTGCAGGTAAAAAGTGATTTGTTACATCTCAGTGCAATACGCCAGTAAGAAGTTCTCAAAGACACAGGAGAAATACTCCACTATTGAGAGAGAGTGTATGGCTATTGTATGGGCATGTGAGATGTTCGCCAGGTCTTGACTGGAAGAAAAGTTTCGTTACAGACTGACCATAGGCCATTGACTTTTTGAAAGCGTCAAAGATCTAAGCACAGCAGATTATTAAGGTGGTCTTTGCATTGCCAGGAATTCCAATGTTTTTACTGTTGAACAGTGCCTGTGTACAAAAATTGTCATGGGCAGATTTATGGCACGTGGTATGAAATGATTATTCTTGACAAATGTAACTGTCTTCAAGGAAAGGACTATTCTGTTTTTGTCTTCTTTATGATTACGGTTTGTGATCACTTTTGACAGTGCATTGTTGTCTGACGATTTTAAATCAAGTGGTATTTATGCATAATTTGCTTGTTGAAGTGACTATATGTTTTACAAGAAAAACATACTTGATGTTGATTGTATTCATTATCTATTCTTTGCTTTATTCTTTCGTATACAATGAAAAAATCATCATGTACTATTTATGTCTAATTGCTTGTGAAGATGAATATAATGTATGTGTGATGAGCAAATAACTCTTTAGAAATGTATATACACATGTTTGATTGTGGCAATGAGACAACCTATTGTTTTTCATTTGTCACTGTATACAATGGAAAGCATGTGACTTTTTCACTGGCTATTAAAAATTACATGTGGGGAAAATAACTATGTTTAAACTATGTTTATTTTGTTTACTGTCTATTGAGAAACATTTACACTTGGAAATATTCTCATTTTCATGGGGGTTTGAAACATTGATGTGAGACAAAAATCAAGGGAATTATGTGCTTCACATTTTTAATTTTATGAACACAATTTGTACTTTGAATTGTTAATACCCCTAATTGTTTTATCCATGTAATTTGTGAATGTATTTTGTGAAGTATGGTGATAAATTATGAATTTTTTTTAGAAAGACTGAAAGTTTGAAATATGCTATTTAGGTGGATCATGATGATTGATTCTATACGTTGATTATTAATTTGGTGAATCATGTGTGATGGTTACCATTTTGAGATTCTGGCTGAAGATGTGTTTAAGTGAAGTTGTATATCCTTTAAAAATTTTCTGGAGAAATTTTTTCACCCCAGGATGGGGGGTGTCATGTGACGTAGCCTCACATCAAGGCATGTGACGCCCCATCACATGTTGTTAGTGATATGAATCATTTCCCATGCCACTACTGAAAAGGAAGATTTTCGTGTGGCTTGACTAGTGTAGCGGGGCGTCCCCAAAATAATTGTGAGTATGACTCAGTAAAGGAAAGAAGGGTTGGTAATTGGCGTTGAAATGGACCAATGAGTGATAGTTTAACATGGGCTGGTATGTAAGGTGTGGTCATGTGTTTTTGAACACTGAGTATGCATCTCTAGGAGAAGGAGGAAAGATTCTGTTTTAACCAGAGAGGGCCTAGCAGAATACGAACCTGTCATGGACGGTGGTCTCTATGCTGACCAGTCAATATATCAGGTGAGCGATAGATTGTTGGGGTAATGATACAGGGGGAATACTTATAGAAAGAGAAGAAGGAATTCATATGTTGAATTAAGAAGGTTACTTACACGTGAAACCTTATTCGTGTTTCAGCCCTTCACCCTTTTTACCTTCGCCCTTGCCACCTTCTTCACTTTCACCCGTGAGGTTGGAGGTGGTTTGAAGGATGGCCATGGTGTGGGGAAGACACACGGTAGGCAGCCCCCAGGAATTAAATTTTTAGGACTCCAGGGAGAGGAGTCGGGGAAATCGTTTCTCTACAGGGACAGGAGATGACGAGGGAGAGGAGTTGGAACTTCATCTCTCAGTGACAAGAAGAGTCGAGGGAAGAGGAGTCGGAAGTCATAGAAGTATATCTCAGGACGGGAGATATCGATGGGGCGAGATGATGTCTGAGAGTGAAAGGGTATCATGATTAAGGATGAGGCTGAGTCGTTTTTCGGATGCAGAGGCATAGCAATCAAGGAGTGGATGAGGACTCATTAATTTTCCTGGTCTGGATTTGTGGGCCTTTGTTGTGTGGATTCGTGACGTGACTTTATGAAGTATTGAGTGAGTTTGTTTGCACTCTCAGTGGACTCAGATGCTACATGTATAAAAATTGTGATAACGTGTTTGATGTGATTTAGTAAAGTGTTTTCCCGAAGGAAGGGGGGAGAAGATAAAACATTCGGTAGTGCGCTTTGGTTGATTGGAAGGATTGAGTGTGGCGTCTGGAAGTAAATGCCTGGTCATGAATGCGCGAGTGCCCAAAATGCAAGTGTGACAAGATGGCAAGATCAAATTCCCCAATCACCAGTAGTTCCCCTTGAATATGCAGACTTTCTGGACTCATACATTACTTGCTTCCTCAGACAATGAGGAATACCAAGAATGATATCAAAGGAGCCAAAAATCAGCAGGATGAAGATAAGTGGGCTTGAGGTATAAAAGGAAGAAAGACCACTGTATTTCAAATAAGGAATGGACAGAATGTTTTCGGAGCCTGAAGGTCAAGGGAAACAGCCGTCGAGGGCGCAGCAAAGCTGTCAGCATTTGTGGCAGTGACATCCTCGCGGTACAAGGAATCGTCTGCCTTTGTCCTGATGCAATGAAAGAAGACCTCCTGTCGCACCTTGTCTGCCAGCTAGGGGTTGTGTCCACAGCGGACTACCATCAAGTTATACCCAACGGCTGCCCAGCGCCTGCACGGCTCCAGAAAGGCTTTGCAGAATCAGACATTACCGGAAGGAAACAGAATTTCGAAAAGATGATCTGGTAAATATTTTCATTTGAGCTGAATCTGACAGTGCACGATGTCTGGTTTCATTCTGAACATATAGTTGCGCTTGTTTGTTTTGTGGGAATCAAAATCAGTGAAATATATAAGCTTAAAATTTACTTTCTCTATTGTGGATTATAAATCAATTAACTTTTATCATATGCGAATATTCTTTTTTTTATGCTGTGGAAATTCTCGCCGTGGAACAGTTTCTTCCCATTGTGGACAAGCAGTGAAATGGAGTAGGATACAGTGAACTGATATTTTTCCTTTTGTGAATGATACAGTGAACAGTCTCTCTCCACCCACACCCTCACTCCCCTTTTTGTGAATATACGTGAACTGTGTAATGTTGACAGTTTTTCTTACTGTGGGATGATTCATCCTTGTGTGGATTTTGGAGTCAGCAAACAGGTAGGCAATGCACAATTTTCCATACGTGTTCAGTCTATTATGTATATTTTTGTGAGGTGTTAGCATGACAGTGTGAAGTTAAAAGTAGCTTTAGGGCTTGTTGCATTTACCTCTGCTGTGTGTTGTGTGCGTGTGTGTGTGTGAGTGTCGTGTTGTGTGTGTTGTGTGTGTGTGTGTGTGTGTGTGTGTGTGTGTGTGAGTGAGTGTGTGTGCGTGATGTTGGTGCGTGCGTGCGTGAGTGCGTGCGTGCGTGTGTGTGTATGTAGTCTTCTGTTAACAGACTTTTCCAGAAACTGTCGACGTTATTTTCTATATGCTATTGAATCTTAACCTTTTCCTTAATAACAGTTCACATAAAGCACTTATCCAGTCCATTTTTATATCAGGAGTGGTTACCGAGCAATTTAATAGTGTATAATACAAAATTTGCTCAGTTGTATAACACGGTTCAAGAAGTGTTTTTAATCACTTGTTACCTTATGCCATGACATGAATTTTGTCAAAACTTCCATGGCTCAAATATGTGTTTTCATTTCGTTGAGCACTTGCTTTGCCAAGATAACACATACAAATAATCGTCTGTTTTTTCACCCACAAAAATTGATTTTTTCGTGTACATAACAGATTGTGTTCTGATAATGTTCCATACAGTGGGACAGTTTGTCCATGCACAAATGGCTAGAGCCCCCATAGAAGACAGTTTATTCCATACTATTACGCAAACTGATAGGAATGTTCCAGGCCACTACGTCCACTATCCCGTAGATGATCAGTTGTGGCATTGAGGAGATTCAGCTGTTAAGGTATTACCGTTTGTGTGCCACACTTTCTAAGTATTGTTAAATAAGTTCGTGCTCTTCAAAATTTGGGAGTTGAAAGCCTTTCTTTTAAGACCAAGAGTGTGTTTACTTCTTAGATTGATTGCGTACATTCTGTGGTTTCAATTGAGTTTTTTTATCCCCCATGGTCAAGGGTTTGTCACGAGGCCTATGACGATATGAGCCCATCTGGGTAGTAGATTTTTCATTTATGTATTGTCGTCGTTGTTGTCGTGTATCCGTCCTTAATGTGGTTTGTGGTGTGGTTTTGCCCCTTTAATGTAGCTCAGCTCAGGTTAGGTTTACTTTTCTCTCTCTCTATCTTATTTCACTGCCCGGTGCATTTCATCCTGCACGGTTCAGGGTGGCTGGCACTTTTCGCTGGAACTGGCGATCTCTATCGGCATCTCACCTGTTTTTTACCTGGCATCACGTTGCGACTGCTATTCCTCTTGGCTGAGGTCTTCTAACTCTGTGACGTAGGGTGGCCATGTTGGCTGCCATCGGTTAGGCAGGGTTTCTCTTCCACTCGTGCGGAAATGTCCCTGGGAGCGCCCGCTCCGGTTCTGGTTCTATACCACTTCGTCGAAGGTACGGTCGTGTTCCTTCATTCTGCAGTCGGCCTGTAGGGGAGGGACGTCACTCGCTTTTCGCATCTGACTCTGCTTGTCCTCTCGACTGGACAGAGGGACAGAGGTAGTTGCTTGACCCGCCACTTCTGGGTCATCCTCGGGTAGCTTGGTAAGACTTCAGTAGTTTCGTGGTTTGTTTGGTGTTTTTTTGTTGTTAGCCGGCTAAATTTTCTCTTTGCGCAATTTCCTTTTTGTTTTCAAAATTATAAATGAAATATTGTTTGAGTCTACTCTTTTCTTGGTTAATTCAGTCTGTAACCTGGCCTTCTTAATTATATCAATATTCTTTCTCCTTTTTATGCATCTGTGATGCGGTAGTAGGGGGGATGGGGGACAACCCTGGTGATTCAGGTTGGAATTGCTTGGGGTTCGACGCCATCAGGTCAACTCATTTTGAAATTTTACTGAGCGTTCTAACAAAACTATATTCCTAATTTTGCTTGTCTCCTCGTACACCCCCTGTCACAATCACCGGTCTCTTATTCTTCGGCCCACCTTCTGCTTGGTTGTGTGCATGCGGATACGAGTTTTTTGTTTGCCGAGCGTTGGTACGCCTTGACTTAGTCGTTTGGGATGCGTGGTTGGGTGGCGAATTGTGTTATTTTGAAATGTTGCTATAAAATGTGGGGATATTATTGTGCCATTGAATTATTATTATTTGAGGAATGTGGTGGCAGTTATAAAGAATTGGTTGCTGCTATTAGTTCAGTTACTATGAATGGAAATTGTTGAACGTGGAGTGAGGGATGGATGAAGATATAAATGCGTTTGTTTAGCCTGTTAATGTAATCTCTTACTGCCTCGTGTGAGGAGGACCTTTAGCGTAACATTCCTCCCATTTGGTTTGTTTACTGTTTTATGATCGGAATCTGTGTTGAGCTGTGTTACTAATTGTAGTCAGCAGAACATACTCCCTAGCCCATCATGCGAGTGGGCTGTTAGGAATTAACAGAATATGTCAGTACACGTAATGACCTGCGGGGTATCCACAGTACCTTCTTTACTTCCAGTTCCTTCCGGTTCCATCTCCTCCCGGGGGCTTCACACGGAAGCTGCGCTGTTGGGGCCGCGCACTGGTTTGAGGAGCAACGTGGACTTTGCTGAGAGGGTCCTAACCCCTGTCAGGGGTCCATTCAGCGGACAACGCCTCCCGATACCACGGGTGGCGTTCTCACCGTCCTGCACATTCATACAGCCCATGTGACCATGTGGTTAACGGCTCTGTGTCGTGCAATTTGGGTGTGAGTGTGTTGTTTCATTGGTTTTGGCATGGAAAAGACACTCCGTTCAGCGAACTGACCCGGTTTGGGGCACCTGATCGCGACACTGTGTCCCAGTAACTTTGGAGCGTCAGGGGTGTGGGGGAACCAAAATGTAGCACGGAAAGGATTGTGTGCTGGAAATGCTTATTTATGTATATATGATTATGGTTATGTTGTGTGCGTTGAAATGCTTGGTTTGACTATGGTATGTCGTTGTGTATTGAAGATGCTTAATTGTGTGTATGTGTATGTGTTGAAATGCTTGATTGTGATTGTGCTGGTGGTGTGTGTTGGAATGCTTAATTGTGTGTACGTCGTGTGTGTTTGGAATGCTTGTTTGTGATTGTGAATGTTGTGTGGGTTGGAATGCTTATTTGTGATATGTATGTGTTGGTGTGAATAATTAGAGGGTGTTGTATTGTATTCTTTCTTGTGTGTGTCTCTTGCGGGAGTGTGTGATCAGGCATTCACTTCATACCATCTAGTCCGTTCTAGTAGGGCAGACCTACAGGGGTACGGTCGTGACTTCGTGGGGGCTCGTCAGGGATGCTGAAGGGTTCTGACCGTCTCCTCTCTCGTTTTGCGGGGTACCTTTCCAGTCCTGTCTGTTTTGTATAAGTTTAGTTTGTTTGTCGTGTTGTTTGTGGAGTGCGTTTGGCTGGGTTGACTCTAGCGTGTAGGGAGTCTTGGTGGCTGAAAGAAACATCTGGTGTGACTGGGGGATCGTGTTGGATGAAGGGGATCGGGACGCATCCAGTCCTCCCTCTTTCCGCGGGTGCCTCACGCGATGCGGCCGTAATCTCGCCTTTGCTATTGCCACTCAGTCTGCCATTCCTGTTTCATAGTTAAACCAGTTTTTTCTTTACAGGGTTATTGAGTACAGGTGGTTGTATCGGACGTTGTGTCGGTTTTTTTTTGGTTTTTTTTTTCTCCGGATTCCTTCTGTCATTTTTTTTTTTTGCGGTGTAGCCCACCACTGCACTGTTGCTCATGCTGTGGACGCGCCGGTGTTGCCAGAGTGGGTGAAGAATTGACCATTTCTCATTATTGTCGGTGTGCCCCACAGCACTGTTTGCTCGTGGTGTGGAGAGCGCGGTGCTGTTGCCAGAGTGGAGCAGCCGTTTACATTATCTGTGCGTATCTGTTTTTCAAGTGGATTTGTACTTTACCTTTTTTTGAAATCCGTAGGGATATAGTTGTCATGGCTAACGTACGGTTTTGCTGGTGGGTATGGGCGACGCGTGATTCGAAAGAATAAAGTTCTTCATAATGTACCTAGTCCCCTAATATTAGTACCAGTACTTCGACTACAGTGACTTTACTTTTTCCATGCTGTTAGCCCGTTAGTGTCCCGCGAAGAGTACTTTCGTTGCTTCTTCGCTGGGGGATCTTTCTGCCCGTGTCACCCACCCTGAAGTTTTGTCCGACTCGGATTCGTAAAGTGTGACTCATGGTTTAGCACACTGTGGGGACTTCTGATGGGTGCATGAGGACCGAAAACCTTCTCCTCTCCATGCTTCCCCTCGTAAGGAGTACGCCCCGGGGGACTTTCCTAAGGGGAAAGTCGAAAGACCCAAGGGACACGGGTCAAACGGGTATCCTCCTGTGTCGGGAGTGTCGTGAATCCCAGCCCAGGACATCGCATCCGTCCTGATGTTTTTCGCGAGCGACAGCGTCGGGAGGTTGAGGCCCTCCGTTGGGAAGAGGCTCTGTCACGGAAAGGAAGTCCATCTGTCGAGGGAAGAGGAAATCGGCGTAAGGAAGAGGCTTCCAGCAGGAAGCCCTGCGTATGGAAGAGGCTTCAGGCAGGGAAGCCCGCCATAGGCAAAGAGCTAGATAGGATGGTACGGCTCTACGCAGAGAGGATGACTGCAGACAGGTAAACTCTGCTTAGGGAAGATGGCTGCCGGCAAGGAAGCCCTCAGTCGGGAAGAGTTTAGATCAGCATAGAGGGATGACTGCCAGACAGGAAAGCCTCTGCGCTGAGTGGTGATTGCTAGACAGGAACGCACAACGTAGGGAAGAGTTGGAAATACAACTTCTTTAGCGGACTCCCGCATCTGTTGATCAAGGGGGTTGATCGACAGGCAAGTGATAGTGTTAGTGGCCAAGAATTAAACCGCTTCCAGAGTTCAGACCTTGTGAGGAACTTTGATATGTTCTTATGAGCATTTTGACAACGGTAGTATATTCATTACAATTGGTCTGAGGATTCAAAAAGGCCATGCACAATTTTTTCGGATGATCAGTCTGCTGCAGGGAGTGTGTGATTTATCTAACTGAAGGCGCGTATTATGCTGAAATGCAGTTAGTTGGCTCTGAGTAAACGTTTCACCTTACTCCAGAGACGTATAGGAGGAAGTTCAGGTCCATGAAAAAGAATATACACGTGGACCTTGTGCTCAGTTTGGAGATAGGCTGCCGCAAAAACGCCTAGGGTACTGGCCGTATCATCAAGTTGGATTAGCTGGAGCTTGAGGATCTGATTCTCATCGAACTGCTTTCCAACACTGTGTACCCAGAGTTGAGTTCCGTTTAGGCGAGACCGCACACAACAGGATTTCGCGGCTGCGCATTCATACCGCTGAGGTGTATTGATGAAGCCGTAGTGCTTATTTGGAGCATCGCCCAGATACGGCAGGAGTCCCCAACAGGACCTTGTGGCAGTACGGCGCCGACGACTACTAGCGGGTAGAACAAGCTGGCTGTTCATCAGGGGACCTCAGCAACCCGAATGTGTTTCTCTTTGTGGTCGTCCGGGCCACATTAGGAATGATTGCCCTAAACGCCGACGGGTATAGGCATGGGGCTAGTTACCTCGCGTCCTCGTTGCACTCGGCTATGTGGGGTGCATCACCGGCTTCATGCGGTGGTACAGTGGTGTGTCCAGTGTTTCTTTCTGTTGTCTGGCTCTTCCTTGGTCGACGCATCTGGGCTTTAGGAGGAGCATCAAAACGCTCTTTGTGGGACAGGATTTGGTCTTCCCCTGAGGCCTACTGCGGCCTGGTGCCTATTATGATGTGTGCGGGTTGAGAGCTGGTTTTTACCTCCAACCAGTCCTTATCGTATCTCATTCCTATTTCCACCCCCTCTCTGTGGCGAAGTATGGTCCTTAGCCGGTGGAACGACCGCTGTATTCACTTCTCATAGGGAATTATCTTCTCCTTCGCAGAGGACCGCCAGTCAGTCATGTGTTAAAGGCATCTGCCGTATCAGGCGTGTGTGGGAGTTACACGCGCGGCCTATGCCTAGAAGCAGGGAACAGGAATTGCGTCCTGTTCTTCAGGCCGATCTCTGACGAGTTCTGGCCAGGGCGATCCTGATATCCATGGTCCGTCTTCAGGTCAAGGGATTTCGGATGTCCAAAAGCCAGCGGACACATACTGGGGGATCAGTCCCGCTCAGTATGCAGACACGCCAAGGGGGACCTTCAAGCTAACTACAGGGTCCTCTTTAGGGTCTTCACTCAGGTTCTTCTCGGCTGATCGGGTAGCCAGCAAAACTAGTCGTCCCCCAATGCTTGGAGAGTATCTGTTCTCCCGGCAGGCCATGATTCACCCTATGGCAAAGGCCATAGGGCTCAATTGCGGACTCTCGTGTGAGTTAGACAGGACTTCTTCCTGGCCAGGGATGAAACTCACAGGCTTAGGCAATACTGCCGCAGTTGCGTTGTCTGTCCCAACGGACTATCGACTAAGGGTCGCATTGAGGCGTGTTCCATAGGCATCAGTGCACTGGGTTGGGGGCAGGCCATTCAGGCATGGTTTGGTGTTGTCCTGGTGGGGACCCCATTAATCCACCTATCGATCGCAGGTCACAGCTACATTTTGGTAGTGTAGACTTCGAGACTCGATACCAGAGGCTGTCCCGCTTAGACTATTTTCGTTGCCCTATGTTGTTGAGGCTCTCTGGAAGATTTGGTCGCGCAATGGCGTGCCCCAAGAAAAAGTCACGGCTGGAAGTTTTTACTGGAGAGCGTTCATCTTCCCTCCAGTGCCTGGAACGGATTCGCCAAGTTCAGTCGTCGGACTCTTGGGTTAGGCAGTGAACTGCAGAGCCATGTTCGCCATATCTCGGGTTAAGCATTACGAGATGCTGAATCTTCTCATGCACGAGATTCGTAGCTGCACATTGGAGGAAAGAAATCAGTCAAGAGGACTACTTACATCAACCACGGTTATATCCCATTTTGGTCTCTGTTAAAGGTTTGTCAAGTGACAGTTTTCAACTTCAGTGATGTTAACGGTAGTTGAATCACCACTGGTTCGGATTGACTGCTTTATTGTTGGTTGATGCTTAGGTTGTTTGATAATGGTTGTTTAATGTATTTCCCTTTTAACTCTCTATCGTGGAATGTTTGTATTGTGATTTATCGTACTCTGTCGATCACAAGAGGGTTGGTTCGAGTCCCATTGTTGTGAATTTGCACATGCCGTCAAGGTTACCATAAGGAGCACTGTATCTCTGTGGAAACATGATGCTTTTAGAAGGGGGGGGTTTTGTCACGGGTTTGTCAAGAGGCCTTATGACGTTTGGCCCCTATAGGGTAGTTGAATTATTCATTGATGTATTGTCGTCGTTGTTGTCGTTGTATCCGTCCCTTAATGTGGTTGTGGTGTGGTTGCACCTTTATGTAGCTCAGCTCAGGTTAGGTTTACTGTCTCCTCTCTCTATTATTTCACTGCCCGTGATAATTCATCCTGCAGGTTACACGGGTGGCTGGCACTCTTTTCGATTGACAGGGCTATCTCTATCGGCCTTCACTGTCTTTTTACACTGCCGATCAGTGCAGCATTCCTCTAGGCTTGAGGTATTCTTCACTCTGTGACGTTAGGTGTGGGATGGGTAGGCTCCATTCTGTTAGGCAGTTTTCTTCTTCACTTCGAGCGGAAGATGTACATGGGTGCGCCTGCTCCGGTTATGGTTCTATAACACATTCGTCGAAAGTAACGTCGTACTTAATTACTGCAGCTCGGACTGTTGGGAGGGACGTCCATCTCTTTTCCGCTATCTGCTCTGATGGTCCTCTCGACTGGACAGAGGGCTGAGAGTCGTCTTCGACCCGCCACTTCTGGGTCAACCCACGGTAGCTGGAGTTAAGCATCAGTTTCGTGGTTCGTTCTGTTTTTTTTTGTTGTTAGACGGCTAATTCTTCTCTTTTCCGCGCTATTTAACTTTTTGCTTTCATAATTATAAAGAAATATTGTTGAGACCACTTTTCTTGGTTAATTCATTCTTTTTAACCTGGCCATTCTAAATTATACTCAAATTAATTCTTTCGTCCTTTTTATTGCATCTGTGATGACAGGACAGGTAGGTCGGGGGGTGGGGGGAGAACCTGGTGATTCAGGGTTGGAAAACTTGGCTTGGTCTAGCTAGGTCCACCCCTGTCACAATCACCGGTCTATTATTCTTCGGCCAACGTCTGTTTGTGTTGTGCAAGCTGTAACGCAGTGTTTTGTTTGCTGAAAGCCCTGTGTACGCATGTTTAGTCGTTTGGATGAGTGGTTGGAGAATTGTGTTATTTTGAATTGTTGCTATAAAATGTGGGGATTAATTGTGCCATTGAATTTTTATTATTTGCGAATGTGGTGGCTGGTTATAAAGAAATGGTTGCTAGCTATTAGTTCAGTTCTATGAGATAAGGAAATGTTTTTGAACGTGAGGTGAGGGAAAAGGATGAAGATATAATAGTTTGTTTTGCCTGTTATGTAATCTCTTTCCTGCCTAGTGTGAGGAGACCTTTAGCGAACATTCCTCATTTGGTTTTGTTTAATGTTTTTATGCTCGGATTGTGTTGAGCTGGTGTTATAATGTAGGCGCAAACACCCCCCTCGCCCATTCATGCGAGACCCGCAGTGTCTGTTAGGATGTAACAGCATATGTCTGACCGTACTGGACAGCAGGGTTCCAGTACACTTCTTTCCTTTACCAGTCCCTTCAGTTTCCCTCCCCTCCTCCGGGGGCTTAACCCGAAGCTTGCGTGTTGGGGGCCGCACCACTGGTTGAGGAAGATCGTGGACTTTGACTGGGTGGGTCCTAACCCCTGTCAAGGGACCTTCAGCGGATCATCGGCATCGTCCCAAGGGAGGCGTTCTCCACAGTACTCGAAATGCATTCAGCCATGTGGACCAGTGTGGTTAGCTCTGTGTCGTGCAATTTGGGTTGTGTGTAGTGTGTGTCAATGGCCTTGTCGGCATTGAAAGAACTCTTCTGGAACACCGACCCGGTTTGGGGCACCTGATGCGAACACCGGTGCTCACAGTGACTTTGGAGAGGCTGGGGTGTGCGGGGATCTCATGAAGCAGGTAAGGAATGTGTGCTGGGAATTGTTATTTTTATTATGGTTATGTGTGTGCGTGAAATGCTTGTTTGTGACTATTGGGTATGTCGGGTGTTTGATATGCTTAATTGTGTGTACGTCGTATGTGTTTGAAATGCTTGATTGATGATTTGTGCATGTTGGTGTGTGTTCGGAATGCTTAATTGTGTGTACGTCGTTGTGTGTGAATTGCTTGTGTTGTGATTGTGCATGGTTGTGTGGGTTGGAATGTCTTTTTTGTGACTATGGGTGTGTTGCGTGTGTATTAAATGGGGTGTTGTATTGTAATATTTCTTGTGTTGGTCTTTGCGGGGCGTGTGAGGTCAGTCATTCCCTTCACTACCATCTAGGCCGATTCCTGTCAGGGCAGACCTCCACGGGGTCGGGTCGTCGGCACCCCATTGTAACCAGGCTTTAGAACACCACTCTAGTGTTTTGTTTTTTCCCAAGTTTGGAAGTTCTGCGTGCTGCAGGTGTAATTTTTGGAGAGCTGTGAAATCTTCATGTGGCCATTTCTCAATATTGGCGTTTTTCTAGAATAGACAGTTGTGGATCTATTTGCATCAGTATTATTGGAGAACATATAATTTCAGTTTCATAAATACAGAGTAAAGCATTTTTGGCTATGCTAGCAAGCCTATTGCACGCCACCACATAAACTTAGTAGGTTTGTAGAGTATAAATTTACCCAATAAACTTATAAGCATTCAAAACAGGCATGGCGTTCATCATCATAGAACCATCTTTCTCGTGCTCAGTACGATAACCACACTTACGAATTACAATGATTGTTTCTTTTGGACAAATTAACCCTTTGTGGAGAGAAGCAGCTGCACGTTGTAAACTTTTCAGTTGAGTCTGTATAATCCAATAATCAGTCTCCGATATCAAAACCACATCATCTGTAATAAAAGTATAAACAATTCAAATGCATCCAGTGTCTGCAAAGCACCAGTCTTTTCCTTTGTTGATCACTTCAACTGGTCTAATTATTAATAAAAGTGCGAAAATAGATCCTGGACTGCAAGCAGCAACCTGCCTAACCCCGCTGTACAGTTAAATAAAATCTGTCTGTTAGCGGGCACAACGAACTTAGCTCTAACTTCATCATACTGCTCCTGATTCTCTGTAGAGTTTACCCCTAATACGTTTTTATTCATGGATGGCCAAAGAAGATTTCATTTTTATGAATCAATACGATTTTTCAAGTTTTTATATAAAGCATCGTACAATTTTCGATTCATAGGATAACTGTTTCTGACGTTAGCCATTAAAGTATAACATGTGATCAACAGTCGAATTACCTTTTTTGAAACCACATTGGTGATCACCAGTGATGTTTTTTTACTCTATCAATTCTTCGCAACCTATTATTTAAATCATTCCGTACAGTTACTACTTTTGTTGCTTAGGGAGATGTCCCGTCCCTTTATTGTTTGGTTTATTAGCAATCACCCTTTTTAAAATATGGCACAATTATTGATTCTGGGTCCAGATATTTGGAAACGTTACCAGTATCAAACACATTGTTGAACTAATTTCACACAAAATTGCACATAACTTGGGCAGAAGAGTATTTGAACAGTTCACCAATAATGCCATCCGGGGCATGCCCTGCTTTACGGTCTTTTCAGTGTTTTAATAGACTAATAATTCTCTCTTCTTCACTAATGGGACCGGTTTCTATAGCAATCAGAACTCATCTTCAAACCCCTCCAACCCCTCCTTGGTTTGGCTTTATTCTCAGTATTTAAACTCTAACAAGGCTTTGAAAATGTTGAAACCACATCTCAGCTGAAATGTTGTTTCTAGGCTGAGTTCTTTTAGGCGATTATTTTGCAAATTCAGTCCAGAAATTCTTCTGTGAGTCTTTATTGATATGTTACTAACTTCATCTATTTACATAACTCTTTATATTCGTTTCTCTTTTTTTTAGTAAATGTTATATGCACACCAGCCGCCGCGTGGGGGCAAAGGGTTTGTTAGCGTACGCCGGACTCCCAGGCAGGAGGTCGGTGGGTTCGAATCCATCAGTGTCCTGTGGGGTTTTTCTGCCCCGTCCGGATCATAACCAGAGTTGAGTTTGCTGCGGACTCAGTTTGGGAAGGACTGGGACCACACAGTCGAGTTTAATCCAACTTAATGGATGGTTTCTGAGTCGCAGTGTTGATAAAATTTTCATGAAAACACTGAAGGTGCAGTTATCTATCGGGCCTGCGTGTGACGACGGGATATATTATGAAAAGGAAGAGTAGAGATACAGGCCCTGTCATGCAGTCTCTCAGAACGAAAAATGGAAATCCGTTGCTTTCTATTAACATCACATAATTATACATCAATCCAGCTTTAAAAAAAAAGTCTCAATTCTGTGGCCCTTCTGCCCTGCTCTCATGGTATGACCTCAGTTTCGGTGTCCTTCTCCCCTCGTCTGTGGGCATTGGTTGGTTCCGTCGGGGTCACGGTATTGTCGGGTCCTGGGGGGCTGCCGTTGGACGGACGTGGTGGCGCCTACGCAGAGGGAGAGCTCATCTCGCAGGTCCGCGTATATGCAATTATTGTCTTCGTAGGCGGGAAACACCTTAGGTAGGTGTGTCTGCGTGATGTTAGATCAGTATCCAGCGCGCCAATGAACAACACCGATGTGATCGGCATGCAGTTGCAGTGTACTCCCTCCGGTGGGTTGCCTCTGTCGACTTTGTCATTGACGCCTCTCCCTGTGGGATTAGCCGGTGCGGGGGATGCGGCGGGGCCGGGCCGGGCTGGTGGTTGTGAACGGGGGCTGGCGGGAATACCGAGGCGGCGTGGAGAGTGCGCCGCCTATGAGGTGGAGAAGAGGATGGGGACAGCAATAAAAAAAAAAAAAAAAAAAAAAAAAGTTTATATTCACTGTCATGTGCTATAAACTTTATGCCAGTGCTGTCAGCGTCCTTCAACGAGCGGCGACTTATTCGCATTAATCTCATAGTATTTTCTTTTATTTATAGTACTTTCTTGGTCTAATCCAGTTCATTTGGTAATTCTTTCATGACCATGCTATACCCTTTTTTCATACATTCAGCACAATACCATTTATCATTCGTTTAACATTTAGAGCTAGTTTTACAATCATGTGTCTATTAAACTTGTGGCAATATCCAAATTTTTTCACAAGTTTTTTCAAGCAATAGGGATTCACAAATAATCGAAGAAGCAAATCATCACTCCAGACCAATTTTTTCCATACTATCGTCGTGTCCTCTTTTGTTTTAGGCGTTATGCTTGGTTTCCTCAAGCGGAATATCGAACATGAAATGATAACTGGAATAAATGATCGGTGTCTATACGTTCGACAACCTGTAATTCACAAGCCATCACACAGAGTAGAACAAAATGTTCCATTTGACAATATGAAGTAATCATTCACACTTCTTCCTGAGTCCAGATAAAAATATGTATAGCATCCCTTTTAGGTCGCCTTACCCTCCATACACCTTTTAGGTATGCCATCAAGTTCAAAGGCAGTGCACATGTTTTAATATCAACTTTACCCATAATTATTTAGGTTTTATCTTGGGAGCATCGTTTATAAGACTGAAAGATTGAACTATCATGTTGTGGATCAAAAGCATGGAAACCCAATGAAATTCTTGAGAGATTTTCAGCAGTTCTACCATTCAAATCACGTTCAAAATGTCATATAAAACATTCATTATCTGCAAGTCAAGCTCAGGACATTCTTCAGTGTAGCTAATCCTTTATCTAGTTCAAATTTGACATTAAAAGGAGATTCCTTCGGGTGGAATGTCACGAATATCTGTAATACAAAATTGTTCTCGTCTGTTCTCAAACAGAATTTGTATATCAGGAGTAAAAATACATTTGATTTTGGATAATTTTCGTCTTTCGTTCTATCAATTGGGCTTGAATTCATTTCTTTTTAAACATACGACACATCAAGATCGTCTCCCTTGTTTGGTGAACATTAACCGCTGGCCTTGCAAAATTGTTTTATATCATACATACTAAATCATCACTACAATCATAAATAATTGTTGTCGGATTTAAGCAGACAAAGCGTCGAACTGGACACTTAGAAAAATCGAGGCCATAATTCAGAAAACGACAAACTTTGACATTAAAACCTTTGACATTAAATGTTCATGAAAAAGGCAAAAGGTTTATGCAAAAGGCAGAAGACATCGTGTACTTCGTGTGATTTTACTACGTGCAACCAGTCGACCAGCTCTGCCGAACAGGCCTGACTCAACCGAAAAAGTGTTCTTGTTGTGTCAAGGTCCACCGGCCGACCGAGAAGGTCTACACGGTGTTGTGCGGACTGGCCCTTCCCTTTTTCTTGTGCTGGATTTTCTCTGGGCATTTTTTTTTACATGTGGCCGGCACCCCGACATCCCTTTCTAGGTTCAGCTTAGTTGCCATGATGAGACGTCAGAGAAAGTTCTTTTTTACATATAATAATCATAATTGATCGAAAATCTTTGACGCTCTTTTCCCATCGGCTCATGTTCTTTTTTCAGTATAGGGAGTGGTGGGCCCGCGCCTGATCCTACTGAACGGAAATGAGAAATCCTCTCCAAATAAAATTTTGCTCGACCTCAGTTGGGCTTTAGCTTTAAGGCTTCTCACCTTATCTTTGTTGTTGGAGCAGCAAGCTTATGTTGGTGAGAGTCAGGTTTTGCTTTCAGTCTCGTGAAACACGTCAAACTCTACTTCCTGTATCCACATCCATAACTCGTCCGTATCAGGTATCGCACTTTTCCTTCGCCCTGCTCATTTGTCTCATATGTTGATGTATGGGTATACACATATAAAGATATGATTGTTGCGTTTGGACAGAAATTAATTCAGCAGTTTTTCTCTCTAACTGCTCTACTAAGCTAAATGGTTCTGTGTTTTTCCTTGCCAGGTCCAAGTTTTCTTTTCTCATAATTTCCCACCTCTCCCGCATAGATCATCAACCTCAGTATGCATGGCCAGCAAAACTTGATCCCGAAGGCCTTTAAGATGTTCTCCAACTGCCAGTATACTTACTGTCTGCTTGTTAATGACGTCTGCATTTGGTGGGTTGCTTGTGGAGGAATGCAGTGTCGTCTGTTTTTTGTCCGTGAGTCCAGAGTAACAGCACCGGCCCTGTCCGATGCTGGTCCTCCCGTCCTGTCGTGGTCAACTCTGGCATCCTGCCCTACCTCGACTGCCGACGCCGGTGGGTCCAGGATTCCGCTCGGAAAGTCCTCACGCAAGCGACAGTAGCATACTGCCCCAGGGAACATCAGCCGTGTGGTAGCAAGCCTAAGGTGCACACAGGCAAGCTCTGGTTCGCACAGGTTCAGAATGGCGACTCGATTTGCTACTCTTATCAGTGGCCCACCTTTCCACATGAAGTTGTTATACACTGGCCAAAAAGGGGAGCCCACAAGACGCCCTGAAAGGACAAGAGGGGCTGATGGCAATTGTGTATTCGCGATCTTCTGACAATTAGTACAGGGCCAATTCAGGCTGTCAGTACCTCTGCGTTGGGCAAAAAAAAAACAATGAACGTTACTACGGCGACCTGCACGTTGCAAGCCGCACGGCTCACGCCCCAAGAGAGACGAGAGAGTGAGTGAGATCTCTTCATGCTGTATACGTACTGCCAATTAGATAGACAGACAGACAGACAGCACCGGCACAGACAAGGAGACAGAACAGACAGGAGATGGACAGGACAAGATCAGAGAGTATTGGACAGAGAATTCAGAGTGTAGACAAATCGGCGGTTTTTACAAGTCATGCAATACAATCGGGCTGATTATACTATTCAGCTGGTTACTAAGGCCACTAAAAATCCTGTCTAGATGTTTCATTGTCATAGATCACTGTTTCTTGTATGCTGTATAATTAGTGATTGGCAGCGCCCATGGACCTTTTATTTTTTATACTCAAGGGTGTTAGCTGTACTTGATATAGTCGCCTACGTTGTTATTTGTAGTGGTGTTATCAGGCGTCACAATTTAAGTGAAAGGTTAGTTTCTTTCTCCTGGCGCTATTCCTGGTTTCGTGCTAGTGCTCTCTTTTCTGGGGACGTCACTTTGTCAATGTTGACTTGTCCGTTGTCACTCACCGCTTTTGACTCTCACTACCCTTCACACCACACGGCATGTTTTCTCCATACATAGCGGCATTTGCTCATTCTTCACAAAGGTGAAACTGGGGTTACATAAAGGACTCACTTTTTTTGTAGTCTCACCTTTTGGTGTCCAAAATTGTCAATACAGCAAAGGAACTTTTCACAGTGCTTACACAAATTAGCTCTTTTTGTTATGTTACGCGTATCTCAAGACCTTTTTGATTCTCTACATGCAGTAGCTGCTAGAATCATTGACGGCAGCTCACTTTCTTTGTTAACTAAAATCCCACTTACAGTTATTACATTCTTGTTTTCATTCAAATTCCAACATTTCTGTCATTCCTGCTTTTCAAATATTAAAACCGTTGCCAAAACGTTTTCGGTGTTAAAAAAAAAAAATTCCCCCCTACGGGGAATTAAGTTTCCAGAAGGGAAAGGCCACCATAGGGCTTGGCACACTGAGGTTTTCCACATTAGGAATCAACATTCTAACAGAAGGTATCCCTTAGCAGACTTCTGTACTGGCTACTATCATAAAATTCGATCCATATCTCGTTGGCAGCAACGAAAACTAGGTTTTCCTTCTATCAACCCCCATCTGGTTGCATCAACAAATAACTATCAATCGGACCCAAGCCAAGCGCCCTTTTCTCCTTGGGGCCGGTTGCAGAATTCCTCCCCTGATACTTTAAAAAGAGGATCATAATCCAACCGAGGATCTATCGGTGGCGACAGTTCTTCCGATAAGCTCGGCATGCATGGCCTCTATCCGACAGTTGCCTCCAATAACTTTCGTGTTATCCGTGGCTGCTCTAAGAGTAACTTGGCTGGGAATTCCACCAACTTCCGCCTCGCTGCGCATGCGTTCTCTAGTTTAGCTCAGCAACAAGTGGCCGAGGGGAAGTGGGGCGCGGTAAAATGAATTTACGGACACTAGGTCAAGCTGGCCTCGCCGGTTGGACAGTTCAACTGTTCTGCAATTGAATCTGTCAGCTGCAGAATGTCTTGTCGCCTGATCTAAAATTTCGAGTACAGTTCTACATCATAGTATCTCGTCCAAGTGGATGCCAGTCTGTCTCGAAAATAAGCGTTTCTCTTCGCAAAATTCCATGTCTACCGCTTTCTCAGAGCGACAAACGCGACTGCCATCTTGTCAACATAGATATCGGATCCGAAAGACGAGATATCGGAAGGAGGTACACACCTTATATTATAGGGGGGCGGGAGGGGGGGGGGGGGGGGGGGGGGGGGGGGGCGGACGGGGAGGGAATGGTCTACGATCTGACTTCCTGCTTGTGAATTTTTCCGGCTTGTCGAGAGTCCGAATACCGAATCGGTTCACAATATACGATTTTTCGGGGCCTATCTGATAACGCCTGGTCTGCTATATATACTCGGGAAAACACTCGTCCTACGAAACTGTGCGCCTTCTCTGACCAATTAACATTGCCTCAGCGTCACAATAAAACACGACAATGGGAAAGGTTTGGGATTTAAGCCTGTTTACCTATGGTCTTGGTTTCTACGCGTACATTAGTCGTATAACACATTACCGCATGCATCTGTTATCGAGGCATCATTCCATTTGCATGCTTACTGTGTGTCTGTCTGTTGTTTGCACATTACCCTCAGGTATGATGTCTACCTTTTCTCCTGGTCTCGTTTCGTTTGTGATTGGGACATGTATTGCTGCTTTCGTGTTGTTGTAGATTTTTTCAGTTTCTGATTCTAACGGCTTCCTTGTACTAATTGTGGCATCGGTACAGTGGGTCCTGTCTCGAGATTTCATTAAAAAAAATGTTTTATTTGTGTGGGTTCAAGTTGATAAATGAGCATTATGTTTTCCTTGATTGTTGGCTGTTTATACAGACTTTCGAGTTAAATTCTATGAAAGAATCAATGAAAGTCGAATGTTAATGTTCTGCTGGAAACAACCAATATTGTATTCACACGGCATTATGTTTTGGGAGTGGGTGTTAAATGCCAATTAACGAATGAATGAAGGTTTATTTTCTAGATTGAAAATGCCCTGGCTTATTATTATTGGCTTCATGACTAATACGACTCTTGTACTGTGTAGATCTGTTCTTTCACATGTGTAGCTGTTGTTTTGTTTCCTATGATACTGTGCGTTTTGTATTTCGATACACATTCACAATTTAGATGAGAATGAGATTGTCAAGATTGTAGACAATGTTACATTTGGAATTTATTCATCTTTTTTAACTCTCTTCCCGCACCCCCCTCAAACCGTTTCCTTACCCGCACCCAGCTCTTTGAATCCCTTCCCCAACTCAACTCCCATTTCCATTTGTTACCCTCCCTGTCGTGCGGCGACGGTCCAGATTGAATGTCTTCTGTCTGTGGGTATCATTGTTGGCTATCCTCCGCGTCAGGCGGGCCTTGTCTTTTCGACTGGCTTCGCCTCATCGTGCTTTCTCTGTCGCATGATTTCTTCGATGATTACCCAGCGGGGTCGGTTCGAGAGCATATTGAGTGGCACCTCTTCCTCCACCTGTCTTTTTACCTGCCGCACGTGCAGCATTCCTCTAGGCTTGAGGTATTCTCACTCTGTGACGTAGGGTGGCATGTTGGCTGCCATCGGTTAGGCAGGTTTTCTCTTCACTCGAGCGGAAGATGTCCCTGGGAGCGCCCGCTCCGGTTCTGGTTCTATACCACTTCGTCGAAGGTACGGTCGGTACCTTCATTCCTGCAGTCGGCCTGTAGGGGAGGGACGTCATCTCTTTTCCGCATCTGCTCTGCTTGTCCTCTCGACTGGACAGAGGGCAGAGAGTTGCTTGACCCGCCACTTCTGGTCACCCACGGGTAGCTGGTAAGCATCAGTTTCGTGGTTTGTTTGGTTTTTTTTTTGTTGTTAGCCGGCTAATTCTTCTCTTTTGCGCAATTTTCCTTTTTGTTTTCAAAATTAATAAAAGAAATATTGTTTGAGACCACTTTTCTCTGGTTAATTCAGTCTTTAACCTGGCCATTCTAATTATATCCAAAATTCTTTCTCCTTTTTATGCATCTGTGATGCGGTAGTCGGGGGATGGGGGACAACCTGGTGATTCAGGGTTGGAACTTGCTTGGTTCGCCGCCATCAGTCACTCCATTTTGAAATTTTACTGAGCGTTCTAAACAAACTCTATTCCTAATTTTGCTTGTCTCCCTCGTCCACCCCTGTCACAATCACCGGTCTCTTATTCTTCGGCCACCATCTGTTTGTGTGTGCAAGCGGAACGAGTTTTTATGTTTGCGAGCGTGCGTACGCATGATTAGTCGTTTGGATGCGTGGTTGGAGAATTGTGTTATTTTGAAATGTTGCTATAAAATGTGGGGATAATTGTGCCATTGAATTATTATTATTTGCGAATGTGGTGGCAGTTATAAAGAAATGGTTGCTGTATTAGTTCAGTTCCTAAGAAAGGAAAATGTTGAACGTGAGTGAGGAAGGATGAAGATATAAATCGTTTGTTTAGCCTGTTAATGTAATCTCTTACCTGCCTCGTGTGAGGAGACCTTTAGCGAACATTCCTCATTTGGTTTGTTTACTGTTTTTATGCTCGGATCTGTGTTGAGCTGGTGTTACTAATGTAGTCAGCAAACACCTCCCCTCGCCCATCATGCGAGTGGCTGTTAGGATTTAACAGCATATGTCAGACCGTACTGACTGCGGGGTTCCAGTACCCTTCTTTCCTTCCAGTTCCTCCGTTTCCTCTCCTCCCGGGGGCTTCAACCCGAAGCTTGCGCTGTTGGGGCCGCGCACTGGTTGAGGAGCACTGGACTTTGCTGGAGGGTCCTAACCCCTGTCCGGGACCTTCAGCGACAACGCCTCGTCCCACGGGAGGCGTTCTCCACCGTCCTCGCACTTCATACAGCCCATGTGACCAGTGTGGTTAGCTCTGTGTCGTGCAATTTGGGTGTGTGTGTGTGTGTCAATGGTGTTGGCATTGAAAGACACTCCGTTCAGAACTGACCCGGTTTGGGGCACCTGATGCGACACGGTGCTCCCAGTGAACTTTGGAGAGGCGGGGGTGTGGGGAACCACATGAAGCACGGAAAGGAATGTGTGCTGGAAATGCTTATTTATGATTATATGATTATGGTTATGTTGTGTGCGTTGAAATGCTTGTTTGTGACTATGGGTATGTCGTGTGTATTGAAATGCTTAATTGTGTGTATGTCGTATGTGTTGAAATGCTTGATTGTGATTGTGCATGTGGTGTGTGTTGGAATGCTTAATTGTGTGTACGTCGTGTGTGTTGAAATCCCTTGATTGTGATTGTGCATGTTGTGTGGGTTGGAATGCTTATTTGTGACTATGTATGTGTTGGTGTGAATAAATGGGGTGTTGTATTGTAATCTTTCTTTTTGTGGTCTCTTGCGGGGCGTGTGAGATCAGTCATTCCCTTCACTCCCATCTAGACCGATCCTGTCAGGGCAGACCTCCAGGGGTCGGTCGTGACATTTGTGGGGGCTCGTCCGGGATGTGAAGGGTTCTGACCGTCTCTCTCTCGTTCGCGGGGTACCTGTCCAGTCCTGTCTGTTTTGTATACGTTTAGTTAGTTTGTCGTGTTTGTTTTTTGGGTGTTGGCTGGGTGACTCTAGCGTGTAGGGAGTCTTGGTGGCCTGAAAGAACATCTGGTGTGACTGGGGATCGAGTTTAGATGAAGGGGAATCGACGCATCCAGACCTCCTCTTTCCGCCGGGTGCCTCACGCAGATGCGGCCGTAAGTCTCGCCTTTCTATTGCCACTCAGTCTGCCATTCCTGTTTCATAGTTAACCAGTTTTTCTTTACCGGGTTATTGAGTACAGGTGGTTGTATCGGACGTTAGTGTCGGTTTTTTTTGTTTTTTTTTTCTCCGATTTCCTTCTGTCATTTTTTTTTTTGTCGGTGAGCCCCACTGCACTGTTGCTCATGCTGTGGAGCGCGGTGTTGCCAGAGTGGGAGCAGCCTTGACATTTCCTCCTTATTGTCGGTGAGCCCCACCGCACTGTTGCTCGTTTTGTGGAGCGCGGTTGTTGCCAGAGTGGGAGCAGCCGTAACATATCTGTGCGTATCTGTTTTTCAAGTGGAATTGTCTTTCCCCTTTATTTGAAAACCGTAGGATATGTTGTCATGGCAACGTCCGGTGCTGTGGTATGGCGACGCGTGCATCGAAGAAGAAAGGTCTTCAAAATTAGCCCCTACTATTAGTACCAGTACTTCGACTACAGTGACTTCTACTTATTCCATTGCTGTGCCGATAGTCCCCGCGAGTAACTTTCGTTGCTTCTTCGCTGGGGGATCTTTCTGCCGAGACCCCACCGACTGTCCGCTCGGATGCGTCAGAGTATGGGTTAAGCAACTGTGGGCTTCTGCTGGGTCGCAGAGACCGAAACCTTCTCCTCTCCATGCTTCCCCTCGTAAGGAGTACGCCCCGGGGACTTTCCTCAGGGGAAAGTCGAGCCCCAAAGGGACGGGTCAAACGGTCATCCTCCTGTGTGGGGAGTGGTGAATCCCGCCCAGGAAAATCGCCCCGTCCTGATGTTTCTTGGAGCGACAGCGACGGAGGATGAGGCCCTCCGTAGGGAAGAGGCTGTCCGACGGGAACCCTCTGTCGGGAAGAGGAAACTCGGCGTAAGGAAGAGGCTTCCAGGCAGGAACCCTGCGAAAGGAAGAGGCTTCCCCAGGCAGGAAGCCCTGCATAGGGAAGAGCTAGATAGGATGGAGGCTCTACGCAGAGGGGAGACTGCCAGACAGGAAACTCTGCATAGGAAGAGGCTGCCGGGCAGGAAGCCCTCCGCCGGGAAGAGTTAGATCAGCATAGAGAGGAGACTGCCAGACGGGAAGCTCTGCGCAGAGGGGAGATTGCTAGACAGGAAGCACAACGTAGGGAAGAGAGGGAACAACTTCTTTCGCGCTCCCGCATCTGTAAAATCAGGGGTTATCGACAGGAAAGTGATAGAGTTAGGGGCCCCAAAAATTAAAGCTCCAGAGTTCAGACCTAGTGAGGACATTGATATGTTCTTAGAGCATTTTGACAAGGTAGCTACTTCATACCAATTGTCTGAGGACAAAGGCCATGCACCTTTTTCTGGATTATCAGTGCTGAAAGGAGGTGTGCTTACTCTAACTGAAGGCGCGTCTTATGCAGCCCATGCAGTTGGCTCTGCGTAAACGTTTCCCACCTTACTCCAGAGACGTATAGGAGGAAATTTTCAGGTCCATGAAAAAGAATAACGACGAGCCCTTTCGTGCAGTTTGGAGATAGGCTGCGAAAAAACGCTGGGGTACTGGCGTCAGTTGGCTAAGCTGGAGCTTGAGGATCTGATTCTCTCGAACAGCTTACCAACACTGTGTCCCCAGAGTTGAGGATCCGTATAGGCGAGACCGCACCACGGGATTTCGCGGCTGCGATTCATACCGCTGAGGGTTTGCTGAAGCCCGTAGAGCTTATGGGCATCGCCCAGATACGACAGGAAGACCCCCACAGGACTTAGTGCAGTACGGCGCCGACGACTACTAGCGGGTCGAACAAGGCAGGCAGTTCATCAGGACCTCAGCACCCCGACTGTGTTTTCTTTTGGTCGTCCTGGCCACATTGGGAAAAGATTGCCCTAAAGCCGCCGGTAGCCCATGGGCTAGTTCCCTCGTCCTCGTGCCTGGGCTAACGTGGGGTGCACCCGGCTTCTGGTGGTACAGAGTGTCCGGGTGTTTTCTTTCTGTTTTTTGGCTCTTCCTTGGTCGACGCCATCGGGGTGTCGGGAGCATCAACGCTCTTTGGGACAAGGATTTGGTTTCCCCTGAGCTCAGCGGGTGCCAATTAGGGTGTGTGCGGGTTGGAGGCTGGTTTACCTCCACCCGCCCCTTCTGTACTCATTCCTATTTCCACCCCCTACTTCTGTGGCGAAGTATGGCCATCGCGGTGGAACGACCTCTGTTTTCCCCTTTCTCATAGGGAAATCATCACCTTCGCGACGGACGCAGTCAGTCTGTGTCAAAGGAAACTGCCCGTAAAAGGCGTGTGTGGAGTTACCCACGGCGCCAAAGCCAAGAAGCAGGAACAGGAATTGCGTCCTGTTCTTCAGCCGAAAACTCTGACGAGGTTTTGGCCCCGGGGCCGATCCTGCTACCATGGTCCGTCTTCAGGCCAGGGATTTGGATGTCCCCAAAGCCTGCGACAACTGGTGGATCGTCCCGCTCAGTCTGCCCCACACGCCAAGGTGAGCTTCAAGCTCCACAAAGGGATCCTCTTTAGGGGCTTTACTCGGGCAGATCGGGTAGCCAAGCAACTAGTCTCCCCCAAAGCTTGAGAGAATCTGTTTTCCCCGGGAGGCCCATGATTCCCCCATGGCAGGCCATATGGGCTCAAAGCGGACTCTCGAGTGAGTTAGACAGGACTTCTTCTGGCCAGGGATGAAAATCACAGGTTAGGCAATACTGCCGCAGTTTCGATGTCTGCCCAAAGACAACGCCTAAGGGTCGCTTGAGGCGTGTTCCCCTAGGATCAGTGCCACTGGTTGGGAGCCATTCAGCAAGGTTGTGTCGACCTGGGTGGGACCCATTAATCCACCATCCGATCGCGGTCACCGCTACATTTTGGTAGTGGTAGACTACGCGACTCGATACCCAGAGGCTGGGCCCGCTTAGGAAATATCGATGCCCTACGTTGTTGAGGCTCTCTGGCAGATTTGGACGCGCACTGGCGTCCCAAGAAAAAGTACGGCTGGAAGTTTTACTGGAGAAACGATCATTCATCCTCCCCCAGTGCCCGGACCGGATTTGCCAGTCAGTCGTCGACTCATGGGTTAGGCAGTGAAACGCAGAGCCATTTCGCCATATCAAGGGTTCCAGCAATACGGATGCTGACTATCTCAGCCCAGCTTCGTAGTCAACATTGGAGAAATCAGTCAGAGGGACACTTCCCCTCAACCACGGTTATATCCCCTTTTGGTCTCTGTATCAGGTGTAGTGACAGTTTTTCACTTCAGTGATGTTAAAAGGTAGTGAATCACCCCTGGTTCGGAAATTTCTGCTTTTATTGTTGGAAGGTTTGCTTAGTTGTTTGATAAATGTTTGTATAATGTATTTCCCTGTATAACTCTATCTGGAATGTTTGTATTGGATTTATCGTACTCTGTCGATCACAGAGGGTTGGGTTCGGGCCCATTGTTGTGAATTTGCACATGCGTCAAGGTTCAAAGGGGCACTGTATCTCAGAGAAACAGATGCTTTTAGAAGGGGGGTTTGTCACGGGTTTGTCACGAGGCCTATGACGAATTGGCCCATCTAGGTAGTAGAATTATTCATTGATGTATTGTCGTCGTTGTTGTCGTGTATCCGTCCTTAATGTGGTTTGTGGTGTGGTTGCACCTTAATGTAGCTCAGCTCAGGTTTGGTTTACTTTCTCTCTCTCTCTAATTTCACTGCCCGTGCAATTCATCCTGCAGGTTCAAAGGGGGGCTGGCACCTTTTCGCTTGAACTGGCTATCCTATCGGCCTCTCCCCCTGTCTTTTTACCTGCCGCACGTGCAGCATTCCTCTAGGCTTGAGGGGATTCTCACTCGTGACGTAGGTGGCATGTTGGCTGCCATCTGTTAGGGAGGTTTTCTCTTCACCCCGAGCGGAAAGATGTCCCTGGAGCGCCTGCTCCGGTTCTGGTTCTATACCACTTCGTCGAACGTACGGTCGGTACCTTCATTCCTGCAGTCGGCCTGTAGGGGAGGGACGTCATCTCTTTTCCGCATCTGCTCTGCTGGTCCTCTCGACTGGACAGAGGCAGAGAGTCGCTTGACCCGCCACTTCTGGTCACCCACGGTAGCTGGTAAGCATCAGTTTCGTGGTTCGTTGTGTTTTTTTTGTTGTTAGCCGGCTAATTCTTCTCTTTTGCGCAATTTCCTTTTTGTTTTCAAAATTATAAAAGAAATATTGTTTGAGACCACTTTTCTCGGGTTTAAATTCAATCTTTAACCTGGCCATTCTAAATTATATCCAAAATTCTTTGTCCTTTTTATGCATCTGTGATGCGGTAGTCGGGGGGATGGGGAGAACCTGGTGATTCAGGGTTGGAACTTGCTTGGTCTCGCTCGTCCACCCCTGTCACAATCACCGGTCTCTTATTCTTCGGCCACCGTCTGTTTGTGTGTGCAAGCAGAACGAGTTTTATGTTTGCGAGCGTGTGTACGCATGATTAGTCGTTTGGATGCGTGGTTGGAGAATTGTGTTATTTTGAAATGTTGCTATAAAATGTGGGGATAATTGTGCATTGATTATTATTATTTGCGAATGTGTGGCAGTTATAAAGAAATGGTTGCTGTATTAGTTCAGTTCCTAAGAAAGGAAAATGTTGAACGTGAGTGAGGGAAGGATGAAGATATAAATCGTTTGTTTAGCCTGTTAATGTAATCTCTTACCTGCCTCGTGTGAGGAGACCTTTAGCGAACATTCCTCATTTGGTTTGTTTACTGTTTTATGCTCGATCTGTGTTGAGCTGGTGTTACTAATGTAGTCAGCAAACACCTCCCCTCGCCCATCATGCGAGTGGCTGTTAGGATTTAACAGCATATGTCAGACCGTACTGACTGCAGGGTTCCAGTACCTTCTTTCCTTCCAGTTCCTTCCGTTTCCTCTCCTCCCGGGGGCTTCACCCGAAGCTTGCGCTGTTGGGCCGCACACTGGTTGAGGAGCACGTGGACTTTGCTGGAGGGTCCTAACCCTGTCCGGGACCTTCAGCGACAACGCCTCGTCCCACGGGAGGCGTTCTCCACCGTCCTCGCACTTCATACAGCCCATGTGACCAGTGTGGTTAGCTCTGTGTCGTGCAATTTGGGTTGTGTGTGTGTGTGTCAATGGTGTCGGCATTGAAAGACACTCCGTTCAGGAACCGACCCGGTTTGGGGCACCTGATGCGACACGTGCTCCCAGTGAACTTTGAGAGGCAGGGGTGTGGGGGAACCACATGAAGCACGGAAAGGAATGTGTGCTGGAAATGCTTATTATGATTATGGTTATGTTGTGTGCGTTGAAATGCTTGTTTGTGACTATGGTATGTCGTGTGTATTGAAATGCTTAATTGTGTGTATGTCGTATGTGTTGAAATGCTTGATTGTGATTGTGCATGTGGTGTGTGTTGGAATGCTTAATTGTGTGTACTCGTGTGTGTTGAAATGCTTGATTGTGATTGTGCATGTTGTGTGGGTTGGAATGCTTATTTGTGACTATGTGTGTGTTGGTGTGAATAAATGGGGTGTTGTATTGTAATCTTTCTTGTGTGGTCTCTTGCGGGGCGTGTGAGGTCAGTCATTCCCTTCACTCCCATCTAGGCCGATCCTGTCAGGGCAGACCTCCAGGGGTCGGTCGTGGCACCCCATTTGTACAGCTTTAGAACACCATCTAGTGTTTGTTTTTCCCAAGTTTGGAAGTTCTGCGTGCAGAGGTGTAATTTTTGGAGACCTGTGAAATCTTCAAGTGGCCATTTCTCAAATGGCGTTTTTCAAGATAGACAGTTGTGGCTCTAATGCATCGTATTATTGAGAACATATAATTTCTTCATATACAGAGTAAAGCATTTTTGCTCTGCTAGCAAGATACTTGCACGCACCAACAAAACTTAGACGTGTAGAGAAAAATATACCCAAATACTTATAAGCATTCACAACAGGCATTGCGTCATCATCATAGAACCATCTTTCTCGTGCACTTAGATAACCACCCTTACGAAATACAATGATGTTACTTTTGGACAAATTAACCCTTAGTTGGAGAGAAGCAGCTGCACGTTGTAAACTATTCAGTTGAGTCTGTAAACCAATAACAGTCTCCGATATCAAAACCACATCATCTGCTAATAAAAGTATAAACAATTCAAAAGCATCCAGTGTCAGCAAAGCCCCATGTCTTCCATTGTTGATCACTTCAATGGCTAATTCATTAATAAAGAGCGAAAATAGAACAGGACTGCAAGCATCACCCTGCCTAACCCCAGCTGTACAGTTAATAAAATCTGTCAGTTTAGCGCCACAACGAACTCTAGCTCTAACTACATCATACATGCTCCTGATACATCTGTGAGTTTACCCCTAATACCGTTTTTAATCATGACTGGCCAAGAAGATTTCTATTTATGGAATCAAACGCTTTTTCAAAGTTTATAAAAGCAACGTACAATTTTCGATTATAGGAAAACTGTTTCTGAACGATAGCCATTAAAGTAAACATGTGATCAACAGTCGAATAACCTTTTTTGAAACCACCTTGGTGATCACCAGTGATGTTTTTTTCCTCTATCCATTCTTGCAACCTATTATTTACTATCATTCCGTACAGTTTACTACTTATATTGCTTAGGGAGATGCCCCTATAATTGTTTGGATTATTAGCATCACCCTTTTAAATATGGGCAAAATTATTGATTCTGTCCAGTTATTTGGAAACGTACCAGTATCAAACAATTTGTTGAACAATTTCACACAAAATTGCACAACTTGGGCAGAAGAGTATTTGAACAGTTCACCAATAATGCCATCGGGGCCTGCTGCTTTACGGTTTTTTCAGTTTTTTAATAGCTAATAATACTTCTTCTTCACTAATGGGACGGTTCATATAGCTATCAGACTCATCTTCAAACCCCTCCAACCCCTCTTGGTTTGGCTCATTCTCAGTATTTAACTCTAACAAGGCTTGAAAATGTTGAAACCACATCTCAGCTGAAATGTTGTTTCTAGGCTGAGTTCTTTTCGGCGATATTTTGCAAATTACAGTCCAGAAATTCTTCTGAGACTTTATTGATGTTACTAATTCATCTATTAATAAATTCTTATATTTCTTTCTCTTTTCTCTTTAGTAAATGTTATATTCACACCAGCCGCCGTGGCAAAGTGGTTAGCGTCGCGGACTCCCGGCTGGGAGGTCGTGGGTTCGAATCCCATCAGAGTCATGTGGGTTTTTCTGCCCCGACCGGCTCCTACCCAGAGTTGAGTTTGCTGCGGACTCAGTTGGGAAGACTGGGACCACACAGTCGAGTTTCATCCACTTAATGGATGCGTTTCTGAGAGTGTTGCTCAAATTTCATGACCAACACTGCAGGTGCCTGTATCTCTCGGGCCTGGTTGACGCCGGGATATATTATGAAAGGAAGCGTAGAGTACAGCCCTGTCATGCAGTCTCAGACCGAAATGGAAATCCGTAGCATCATCTTAATCATCCTCATTCTCATCAATCAGCATTAAAAAAAAAGTCTCAAATTCTGTGGCCCTTCATGCCCTGCTCTCATGGTGACCTCAGTTTCGGTGTCCTCTCCACGTCTGTGGCCTTGGTTTGGTTCCGTCGGGGTCACCGGTATTGGTGGGTCCATGGGGGCTGCCGTTGGACGGACGTGGTGGCGCCCTCCGGAGGGAGAGCTCACTCACGCCGCTCCGCGACTAAGCAATTATAGTCGTCAGTAGGGGCTTAGTAGGTGGTGTCCTGCGTATGTTAGATCAGAACAGGCGCCACTGAACACCACCGAAGTGACTCGGCAGCAGTGCAGTGTCTCCTCCGGTGGTTGCCTCTTGACGACTTGACATTGACTGCTCCCTGTGGATTGCCGGTGCGGGCTGCGGCGGGGCCGGCCGGGCTGTGGATGTGGACGGGGTGTCGGAATGAGCGGCGTGGGTGCGCAGCCTCTGAGTGGCGCAGAGGTTGGGACAGCAAAAAAAAAAAAAAAAAAAAAAAAGTTTATATTCACGTCTGGCTATAACGTATGCAGTTCTGTCAGCGTCCTTCAACGAGCGGGCGACTTATCGCAATAATCTCCTAGTATTTCTTTTATTAAAAGAACATTCATGGTCAAACCAGTTCTTTGAAATTCTATCATGACCATGTATACATTTTTTCATACATTCAGCACATCCCAATATACATTCGTTAAACATTAAGAGCTAGATTTACATCAGTGTCTATTAAACTTGTGGCAATATCAAATTTTTCACACGTTTTTTCAGCACATAGGGAATCACAAAACGAAGAAGCACATTCATCACTCCAGACAATTTTTTCCATAACATCGTCGTGTCCTCTTTTGTTAGCGTCTGCTAGGTTTCCACAAGGGAAACGAACATGAAATGATACAGGAAAATGATCGGAGTCTATTCGTTCGACAACCTGTAATTCACAAGCATCACACAGAAGAACAAAAGTTCATTTGACAATATGAAGTAATCATTCACACTACTTCCAGAGTCAGAAACATATGTATAGCAACCTTTTAGGTCGCCTTCACATACACCATTTAGGATGCACAAGTTCAAAGCAGTGCACATGTTTAATAACAATTTCCCATAATTATTTAGGTTTTTATCTTGGGAGCATCGATTAAGACTGAAAGATTGACTATCATGTTGTGTATCAAAAGCATGGAACCCAAAGAAATCTTGAGAGATATCAGCAGTTCTACCATTCAAATCACCGTTCAAAATGACATAAACATCATTATCAGCAAGTCAGTCAGACATTCTTCCAGTGTAGCAATACCATTATCTAGATCAAAATAGACATAAAAAGGAGATCCTTCGGGGGAATGTACGAACAGACATACAAAATGTCTGTCTGTTCCAAACAAGAATTTGTCAATCAGAAAAATACTTAGATTTGGATAATTTACGTCAATCGATCTAACAAAGGGATGAATTCATTTCTTATTAAACATACGACACCTCCAGATCGTCTCCCATGATTTGTGAACTTAACCGCAGGCTTGCAAAATGTTTTATAACCAACAAACAAATCATCACTACATTCATCAATAAATGTTTCCGTTAAGCAGACAAAGTCGAACTGACTAAGAAATGAGGCAAAATCAGAAACGACAAACTTTGACATTAAACCATTGACATTCCATGTCAAGAAAGCAAAAGGTTTATGAACAGCAGAAGACATCGTGTACTTCGTGAATTTACACGTGCAACCAGTCGACAGCTCTGCCGAACAGGCCTGACACAACGAAAAGTGTTCATGTGTGTCAATGTCACCGGCGACCGAGAAGTCTACCGGTGTTGTGGGACTGGCCTTCCCTTTTTCTGTGCTGGTTACAGGGCATTTTTTTTACATGTGGCCGGCCGACTCCCTATCTAGGTTCAGCTAAGTTGCCATGAGCGTCGAGAAAGTACTTTTTACTATCAATAATCAAATGATCGAAAATCATTGACGCTCTTTTCCCCTCGGCTCTGACTTTTTTCAGATAGGGAGAGAGGCCGCGCCTGATCTCCCTGACACGAAATGAGAAATCCTCTCCAACAAAAATTTTGCTGCCCCTCAGTTTGGCTTTAGCTTAAGGATTCTCACCTTATCTTTGTAAGAGGAGCAGCAAGCTATGATGGGAGAGTCAGGTTTAGCATTCAGTCTGTGAACACGGTCAAACTCAACTTCCTGTACCACATCCAAACTGTCCGTAATCAGGTCACGCACTTTTCCTTCGCACTGCTCATTTGTCTCATTTTGATGTCTGGGAATACCATAAAAGATAAGATTGTTGCGTTTGGACCGACATTCTAAATCATCAGTTTTTCTCTCTAACTGCTCTACCTTAGCTAAAAGTTCAGAGTTTTTCCTTGCCAGGTCCAAGTTTTCTTTTCTCAAATTTCCCACCTCCTCCCGCAGATCATCAACCCAGTATGCATGGCAGCAAACTGATCCCGAAGGTCCTTTAAGCTGTTCTCAACTGCAGTAAACTTACTGTCCAGCTTGTTCATGACGTCTGCTATGGTGGGTTGCTGAGGAGAAAGCAGAGTCGTCTGTCCGGCGTCCAGAGAAGCCCCGGCCCTGTCCGTGCTGGTCCTCCGTCCTGTCGTGGCACTCTGGCTGCCCAACCTCGACTGCCGAACGCCGGTGGGTCCAGGATTCCGCTCGACGTCTCCGCAGCGAAGTAGCAAACTGCCCAGAACATCAGCGTGAGGAGCAAGCCTAAGGTGACACCGGCAGCTCTGGTTCGCAGGGTCGAATGGCGACTCGCTTTGCTCTCTTCTCAGTGGCCCTTTTCAACATGAAGTTGATATACACTGGCAAAAAGGAGCCACATGACGCCCTGAAGACAAGAGGGGCTGATGGCATGGTGTCTTCGAACTTGCTGACAAAGGTACAGGGTCCAACTCGGCGTCAGTCCCTCAGCGTTGGCAAAAACAATGCCACAGTTACTACGGCGACCCGCACGATGCAAGCCGCGGCTCACGCCCCCAAGAGAGAGAGAGAGAGAGAGAGACTCAGCATGCAGTATAGGACTGCAAATAGATAGACAGACAGACAGACAGACCGACAGACAGGAGACAGACAGACAGGAGATGGACAGACAGACAGAGAGAAATGGACAGAGAAAACAGAGTGAGAGACAAATCGGCGGTTTTACAAGTCATGCAATACAAATCGGCGCTGCTTACAAATCAGCTGGTTACAAAGGCCACTAAAAATCTGTCTAATTTCAATGTCATAGATCATGTTACTTGTATGCTGTAATTGTGAATGGCAGCGCCCATGGACCTATTATTTTATATACTCAAAGAGTCGTTAGATGCTGATAAATTCGCGTTGTTCATTTTCGTGGTGTTATCTGGCGTCACAATTTAAGAGAAAGGTTAGTTCTTTCTCCTGGCGCTATTCCTGGTCGTGCTGTCTCTCTCTTTTCTGGGACCGTCACCATTGTCATGTTGCTTGTCCGTTGTCACACACCGCATTTGCAACACTCATTCACACACACGGCATGTTTTCTCCATACAGGCGCATTTGCTCCATTCATCCAAAGGAGAAACTGGGGATACAAGGACTCACTTTTTTTGTAGCTCCCTTTACCAAAATTGTCAATACAGCAAAGAATTTTCACAGTGCATACACAAAATAGCTTTTTTGTTTGTACGCGTACTCAAGACATTTTGATTCACTACATTAGTAGCTGCATAGCATCATAGAGGCAGCTCACTTTTTTTTAACAAAAATCCCATACAGATATTACACTTCTTGTTCTTCATTCAAATACCACATTTCTCGTCATTCCTGCTTTTCAAATATTAAAACGTTGCCAAAACGTTTTCGGTGTTAAAAAAAAAAAATTCCCCCCACGGGAATTAAGTTTCCAGAAGGAAAGGCCACCAAGGGTTGGACACTGAGGTTTTCCATAGGGAATCAACATTCTAACAGAAGGAATATCCCTAGCAGACTTCTGTCTGCGCTACATCAAAAATCGACCACTCGTTGGCCGCACGGAAAACTAGGTTTTCCTTCTACAACCCCCAAG
>CM031608.1:96280763-96291655 GCA_018398815.1 Conus ventricosus | reverse complement strand
GAAGAAGTAAGGGAGGGGTGAGGAGTGAGGGGGGGGGGCAGGAGAGAGAGAGAAGGAAAAGATTCATATTACAGGTCATATTATATTTATAAGTAGTTCACGTCTGTATGTCACTGCGAAAATATTAACTCAGTGCCCGTACGGTCGCCGGCGACCTTATGGCGCTGGCGACCGTACGGCACCGAAGTCCCTGCCCATGTGGTCGCCTCTCTCTTTGCTTGTATCTCTGCCTGTGTATTTGTTTATTTATCTCAGTGTCTCTGTCTCTAGTGTCTCCCCCCACTCCCCTCTCTCTGCTGTCTGTCTGTTTTCTTTCTTTCTTTTACTCCTCTCTCCTGTCTCTCTCTCTCTCTCTCTCTCTTCTCTCTCTCTCTCTCTCTCTCCTCTCTCTCTCTCTCTCTCTCTCTCTCTGTCTCTTCTCTCTCTCTTCCTTTCTCTCCTCCTCTCTCTCTCTCTCTCCTCTCTCCTCTCTCTCTCTCTCTCTGCATGTCTTTAGTCAGCTTTGTTTACTATTATTAGTGTTCATCAAAGACAGACTGGATTAAAAGGCTTTTATGTAGCCTCAGATCTTTATCTTTGTCAAGTAAAGTTTTCAAGTGTCATGTGTCAAGTGTCTCTCTGCAGTGTGTGTGTGTGTGGGGGGGAGGGGGGGGGCGGGGCGGGGGCAGTCCAGGCATAAGGCCTGAATGACTCTCCCTTCTATTTTTTTTAACTCCCTGGGAGTCAATCTGATCAACATTTCTTGATCGAAAGTAACTCCCTGGGAGTTAGTTTAGGCATGTGAGTATTTAACTCTACCCCTGGGAGGGTGGGGGTGGGGTTAAATACGCACGTGCCTAACTAACTCTCCGGGAGTTAATTTCGATCCAGAAGTGTTGATCCAGACTGACTCCTGGGAGTTAAAAAATACAGGGGGGGGGGGGGGGGAGGGGGGGAGTAATTCTGTTCTGGCCTTATGCCAGGAATGACCCCCCCCCCCCCCCCTTTGCACCAAGGATACTTGCTGCATCTATGGAAAATGAATAAATAATTGAATAGTTTGTCTTTTATATATATTCCAAATCTCTCTCTCCTCTCTCTCTCTCTCTCTCTCTTCTCTCTCTCTCTCTCCTCTCTCTCTCTCTCCTGTGTGTGTGTGTTGTGTGTTGTGTGTGTGTGTGTGTGTGTGTGTGGTGTGTGTGTGTGTGTGTGTGTGTTGTGTTTCTGTCTGTCTGTCTGTCTGTCTGTCTGTCTGTCTGTGTACCTTATGCAGGGGCCACAGTTCTCAACCGATCAACACAAAATTTGGCATCAAGCATCCTTGACACTGTCGGAAGGTTATGGCGTCTTTAGTTTTTGAATAACCCTCCACCAATGAGCAGAAGCGCACTCGAAGTGCGAAGCGCTGAGTACGGCCATAGTTCTCAGCAGATCGACTTCAAATTTGGTATCAAGCATCTTTGGCACACTCTGAAGGTCATGGCGTCCTTACTTTTTGTATACACCTCCACCAAGGGGTCAAAGCGCGAAACGCTGAGTCGGTCAAAGTGCGGGGTCGAAGCGTGAAAGCGCTAGTGTGATATAAGTTTAAAATAGAGACAAATAGTACCTTCACCTTCCGGAAATTATATTTAAGAAGCTGACGAAATCGACTGAAAAAGGACTGAACTATAAGGCCCAGTGCCCTGCAGAACGACTGAAAAAGGACTGAACTATAAGGCCCAGTGCCCTGCAGAACGACTGAAAAAGGACTGAACTCTAAGGCCCAGTGCCCTGCAGAACGACTGAAAAAGGACTGAACTATAAGGCCCAGTGCCCTGCAGAACGGGTGAAAAAGGACTGAACTATAAGGCCCAGTGCCCTGCAGAACGACTGAAAAAGGACTGAACTCTAAGGCCCGTGCTCTGCAGAACGGGTGAAAAAGGACTGAACTATAAGCCCAGTGCCCTGCAGAACGACTGAAAAAGGACTGAACTATAAGGCCCAGTGCCCTGCAGAACGGGTGAAAAAGGACTGAACTCTAAGGCCCAGTGCCCTGCAGAACGACTGAAAAAGGACTGAACTATAAGCCCAGTGCCCTGCAGAACGACTGAAAAAGGACTGAACTATAAGGCCCAGTGCCCTGCAGAACGACTGAAAAAGGACTGAACTATGAGGCCCAGTGCCCTGCAGAACGACTGAAAAATGGACTGAACTCTAAGGCCCAGTGCCCTGCAGAACGGGTGAAAAAGGACTGAACTATAAGGCTCAGTGCCCTGCAGAACGACTGAAAAAGGACTGAACTATAAGGCCAGTGCCCTGCAGAACGACTGAAAAAGGACTGAACTATAAGGCCCAGTGCCCTGCAGAACGACTGAAAAAGGACTGAACTATAAGGCCCAGTGCCCTGCAGAACGGGTGAAAAAGGACTGAACTATAAGGCCCAGTGCCCTGCAGAACGGGTGAAAAAGGACTGAACTATAAGGCCCAGTGCCTGCAGAACGGGTGAAAAAGGACTGAACTATAAGGCCCAGTGCCCTGCAGAACGGGTGAAAAAGGACTGAACTATAAGGCCCAGTGCCCTGCAGAACGGGTGAAAAAGGACTGAACTATAAGGCCCAGTGCCCTGCAGAACGGGTGAAAAAGGACTGAACTATAAGGCCCAGTGCCCTGCAGAACGGGTGAAAAAGGACTGAACTATATGGCCCAGTGCCCTGCAGAACGGGTGCTGGATGCCAAGGTCATCCACTAAAAGGACGCTAACTTTCAGATCACATTGCATAGTCACACCACTTTCTCAAAGCAAAATTGAATTGAATCAGTTGAGAAACAGCTGAGATGTAAGTCCGTTTTATGTTTAGCACACTCAGACACACACACATTGCATTGTAATTTTCTTCATCATGGTTGTTGCCGTGCTAGAATGAAAGGAGGGTAGTGACTTCCCATCTCCTAAGCCTTTTATCATTCGTAATGTTTATATAAAAGACAGAATGAAAGGAGGGTAGTGACTTCCCATCTCCTAAGCCTTTTATCCTTCGTATGTTTATAATAAAAGACAGAATGAAAGGAGGGTAGTGACTTCCCATCTCCTAAGCCTTTTATCCTTCGTAATGTTTATATAAAAGACAGACATGAGAGCGGGGAGGGGGGGGGCACACAGCGGATGAGATAACCAGAAGACAGACAATAGGACACCAGATAGACAAACCAACGACAGACAAATAGACCACCAGATAGACAAACCAGACAGACAGACAAATAGACCACCAGATAGACAAACCAGACAGACAGACAAATAGACCACCAGATAGACAAACCAGACAGACAGACAAATAGACCACCAGATAGACAAACCAGACAGACAGACAATAGACCACCAGATAGACAAACCAGACAGACAGACAAATAGACCACCAGATAGACAAACCAGACAGACAGACAAATAGACCACCAGATAGACAAACCAGACAGACAGACAAATAGACCACCAGATAGACAAACCAGACAGACAGACAAATAGACCACCAGATAGACAAACAGACAGACAGACAAATAGACCACCAGATAGACAACCAGACAGACAGACAAATAGACCACCAGATAGACAAACCAGACAGACAGACAAATAGACCACCAGATAGACAAACCAGACAGACAGACAAATAGACACCAGATAGACAAACCAGACAGACAGACAAATAGACCACCAGATAGACAAACCGACAGACAGACAAATAGACCACCAGATAGACAAACCAGACAGACAGACAAATAGACCACCAGATAGACAAACCAGACAGACAGACAAATAGACCACCAGATAGACAAACCAGACAGACAGACAAATAGACCACCAGATAGACAAACCAGACAGACAGACAAATAGACCACCAGATAGACAAACCAGACAGACAGACAAATAGACCACCAGATAGACAAACCAGACGGGACAGACAAATAGACCACCAGATAGACAAACCAGACAGACAGACAAATAGACCCCCAGATAGACAAACCAGACAGACAGACAAATGACCACAGATAGACAAACCAGACAGACAGACAAAAAGACCACCAGATAGACAAACCAGACAGACAGACAAATAGACCACCAGATAGACAAACCAGACGACAACAAATAGACCACCAGATAGACAAACCAGACAGACAGACAAATAGACCACCAGATAGACAAACCAGACAGACAAATAGACCACCAGATAGACAAATAGACCACCAGATAGACAAATAGAGAGAGAAAGGGAGAACGGGAGAGGAAAGAGAGAGAGAGAGGGGGAGCAGACATCCATGCAGAAGAGAGGGAGACAGACATACATGCAGAGAGAGAGGGAGACAGACATACATGCAGAGAGAGAGAGAGGGCCACAGACTTTACATGCAGAGAGAGAGGGAGACAGACAACATGCAGAGAGAGAGGAGACAGACATACATGCAGAGAGAGAGAGGGAGACAGACATACATGCAGAGAGAGAGGGAGACAACTACATGCAGAGAGAGAGGGAGACAGACATACATGCAGAGAGAGGAGGAGACAGACATACATGCAGAGAGAGAGGGAGACAGACATACATGCAGAGGGAGATGGAGACAGACATACATGCAGAGAGGAAGAGGGAGACAGACATACATGCAGAAAGAGAGGGAGGACAGACATACATGCAAGAGAGGGGGAGACAGACTACATGCAGAGAGAGAGAGGGAGACAGACATACATGCAGAGAGAAGAGGGAGACAGACATACATGCAGAGAGAAAGAGGGAGACAGACATCATGCAGGAGTGAGAGGGAGACAGACATACATGCAGAGGAGAGGGAGACAGAATACATGCAGAGAGAGAGAGAGAGGGAGACGACATACATGCAGAGAGAGAGGGGACAGACATACATGCAGAGAGAGAGTGAGACAGACATACATGCAGAGAGAGAGGGAGACAGACATATATGCAGAGAGAGAGAGGGAGACAGACATACATGCAGAGAGAGAGGGAGGACAGACTTTACATGCAGAGAGAGGTGAGACAGACATACATGCAGAGAGAGAGAGGGAGACAGACATACATGCAGAGAGAGGCGAGACAGACATCCCTGCAGAGAGAGAGGGAGACAGACATACATGCAGAGAGAGAGAGGGAGACAGATATACATGCAGAGAGAGAGAGAGGGAGACAGAATACCTGCAGAGAGAGAGAGGGAGACAGACTACATGCAGAGAGAGAGAGGGAGACAGACCATACATGCAGAGAAAGAGAGGGAGACAGACATACATGCAGAGAGAGAGGGAGACGGGACATACATGCAGAGAGAGAGAGGAAGACCAGACATACATGCAGAGAGAGAGAAGGAGACAGACATACAATGCAGAGAGAGAGAGGGAGACAAAACAAACATGCAGAGAGAGAGAGGGAGACAGACATACATGCAGAGAGAGAGGGGGGACAGACATACATGCAGAGAGAGAGAGGGAGACAGACATAACATCAGGAGAGAGGGAGCCCAGACATACATGCAGAGAGAGAGGGAGACAGACATACATGCGAGAGAGAGGGAGACAGACATACCTGCAGAGAGAGAGAGGGAGACAGACATACATGCAGAGAGAGAGGGAGACAGACATACATGCAGAGAGAGAGGGCGACGGGACAACATGCAGAGAGAGAGGGCGAAAGACATACATGCAGAAGAGAGGGAGACAGACATCATGCAGAGAGAGAGGGAGACAGACATACATGCAGAGAGAAAGAGGGAGACAGACATTACATGCAGAGAGTGAGGGGGAAACAGACATACATGCAGAAGAGAGAGGGGTGACAGACATACATGCAGAGAGAGAGAGGGGGGACAGACATCATGCAGAGAGAGGGGAGGGAGACAGAATACATGCAGAGAGAGAGAGGGAGACAGACATACACGCAGAGAGAGAGAGGGAGACAGACATACATGCAGAGAGAGAGGGAGACAGACATACATGCAGAGAGAGAGGGAGAAAAGACATACATCCCAGAGAGAGAGAGAGGGAGACAGACTTACATCCCAGAGAGAGGGGAGACAGACATACTTTGCAGAGAGAGAGGGAGACAGACATACATGCAGAGAGAGAGGGAGACAGACATACATGCAGAGAGAGAGAGGGAGACAGACATACATGCAGAGAGAGAGAGGGAGAAAAACTTTACATGCAGAGAGGGGGAGGAGACAGACATACATGCAAGGGGAGAGAGAGGGAGCCGACATACATGCAGAGAGAGAGGGAGACAGACATACATGCATAGAGAGAGGGAGACAACATCATGCAGAGAAGAGAGGGAGACAGACATTACATGCAGAGAGAGAGAGAGGGAGACAGACATACCTGCAGAGAGAGAGAGGGAGACAAAACATACATGCAGAGAGAGAGAGGGAGACAGAAAATACATGCAGAGAGAGAGAGGGAGACAGACATACATTGCAGAGAGAGGGGGAGACAGACATACCATGCAGAGAGAGAGAGGAAGACAGACATACATGCAGAGAGAGAGAGAGAGGGAGACAGACATACATGCAGAGAGAGAGAGGGAGACAGACATACATGCAGAGAGAGAGAGGGAGACAGACATACTGCAGAGAGAGAGGGGGAGACAGCCCAACATGCAGAGAGGGGGGAGACAGACATACATGCAGAGAGAGAGGGAGACAGACAACATGCAGAGACAGAGGGAGACAGACATACATTACAGAGCGAGAGGGAGACAGACCATACATGCAGAGAGAGAGGGAGACAGACATACATGCAGAGAGTAGAGGGAGACAGCGAAACATGCAGAGAGAGAGAGAGAGGGAGACAGACAACATGCAGAGAGAGGGGGAGACAGACATACATGCAGAGAGAGAGGGCAGACGACATACAAGCAGAGAGAGAGAGGGAGACAGATATACATGCAGAGAGAGAGGGAGACAGACATACATGCAGGAGAGAGAGGGAGACAGACTTTACATGCAGAGAGAGAGAGAGGGAGAAAAGACATACATGCAGAGAGAGAGAGGGGGGAAAAGACATTCATGCAGAGAGAGAGAGGGAGAAGACATACATGCAGAGAGAGAGGGAGCATACATGCACAGAGAGAGGGAGAGGGACAGCATACTGCAGAGAGAGAGGGAGACAGACATACATGCGAGGGGAAGAGGAGGGGAGACAGACATACATGCAGAGAGAGAGAGGGAGACAACATACATGCAGAGAGAGAGGGAGACAAGCATACATGCAGAAGAGAGAGGGAGACAGACATACATGCAGAAGAGAGGGAGACGGGACTACATGCGGGAAAAGGGAGGGGACAGACATACATGCAGAGAGAGAGGGGGAGACAGGCATACATCCCAGAGAAAGAGGGAGGCAGACATACATGCACAGAGAGAGAGAGAGAGGGAGACAGACATACATGCAGAGAGAGAGGGAGACAGACATACATGCAGAGAGAGAGAGAGGGAGACAGACATACATGCAGAGAGAGAGAGGGAGACAGACTTTCATGCAGAGAGAGAGGGAGACAGACAACATGCAGAGAGAGAGGGAGACAGACATACATGCAGAGAGAGAGAGGGAGACAGACATACATGCAGAGAGAGGGGAGACAGACATACATGCAGAGAGAGAGGAGACAAACATACATGCAGAGAGAGAAGAGGGAGACAGACATACATGCAGAGAGAGAGAGGGAGTCAGACATACATGCAAGAGAGAGGGAGACAGACATACATGCAGAGAGAGAGAGAGGGAACAGACAACATGCAAGAGAGAGAGGAGACAGACATACATGCAGAGAGAGAGGGAGACAGACATACATGCATAGAGAGAGGGAGACAGACATACATGCAGAGAGAGAGGGAGAGGGAGACAGCATACATGCAGAGAGAGAGGGAGACAGACATACATGCAGAAGAGAGAGAGAGGGACAGACATACATGCAGAGAGAGAGGGGACAGACATACATGCAGAGAGAGAGGGAGAGGGAGACAGACATACAGCAGAGAGAGAGAGGGAGACAGACATACATGCAGAGAGAGAGGGAGACAGACATACATGCAGAGAGAGAGGGAGACAGACATACATGCAAGAGAGAGAAGAGGGAGACAGACATACATGCAGAGAGTGGGAGGGAGACAGACATACATGCAGAGAGAGAGGGAGGACAGACATACATGCAGAGAGAGAGGGAGACAGACATACATGCAGAGAGAGAGGGAGACAGACATACATGCAGAGAGAGAGGAGAGAGGGAGACAGACATACATGCAGAGAGAGAGAGGGAGACAGACATACATGCAGAGAGAGAGAGAGGGAGACAGACATACATGCAGAGGAGAGAGAGGGAGGACAGACATACATGCAGAGAGAGAGATAGGGAGACAGACATACATGCAGAGAGAGAGAGGGAGACAGACATACATGCAGAGAGAGAGAGAGGGAGACAGACATACATGCAGAGAGAGGGAGACAGACATACATGCAGAGAGAGGGAGACAGACATACATGTAGAGAGTGGAGGGAGGGGTGTATATTAAATGTTTATTTCTACATTGTGACTAACACATAAAACTGAATGTTTTGGGTTGGTGGAGTTAATCTAAAACGGGAGGGAGGGAGGGGCGGGTCATTCTCGCATGGTTTGTTTTAACTCCGAGAATTGAAATTGGCATGTGCTAATTCTAACTCCCGGGGAGTTAAAAGTGTAGGGGACTTAAAATGGATCGTTACACCAGGTGTTTCTACGATCAATCTGCTGGCTGAACAGCGCCAAGTGCAGTCTCATCACGTGTTTCTGTAAAAGGTCACTGGGATGTGTAGACTCTCTCTCTCTCTCTCTCTTTTCTCTCTCTCTCCCCTCTCTCTCTCTCTCTCTCTTCTGCTCTCTCTCCCTCTCTTCTTCTCTCTCCTCTCGTCATCTCTCTCTCCCCTCTCTCTCTCTCTTCTCTCCTCTTTCCCATGCACCCCACCCCTGGCTGGAAAAACCCTGCACGTATCACCAGCTTGATCAGACAACTACAGCTGCACAGAAGACTGATTATTTTCAGTGCAGCAATGACAGGCTTTCGTTGTACAGCTGCACAGAAGACTGATTATTTCACTGCAGGGCAATGACAGGCTTTCGTTGTACAGCGGCACAGAAGACTGATTATTTTACTGCAGGCACTGCAGGGCAATGGCAGGCTTTCGTTGGAGGTGGGACACAACGTCGTGCCTGTTTGATTCCGGTCTCGTTATCTGGAGTGTAGGCTACGCAGCAAAACGCGCGCGCGCGCGCGCGCGCGTGTGTGTGTGTGTGTGTGTGGTGTGTGTGTGTGTGTGTGTGTGTGAGTGTGTGTGTGTGTACCTGCACGCACATGGATGTGTGCGTATGTGCGTGCGTGCATGTGTGTGTGTGCGTGTGTGTGTGTGTGTGATTGAGTGTGGTGTGTGGTGTGTGTGGTGTATGTGTGTGGTGGTGCGCGTGCGCGCGTGCGCACGCGCACGTGCGCTCGTGCTCAAGCATGTGTTGTATGTCTGTGTGTGCATGTGCATGTATGTGTGCTTTATTTCCCCGTTTTTCTATTCATGTTTTACCAAGCAAAAACTTGTTCTGGTTCTGGATCCTGAAATGATTGTTAAGCACATGGAAGGAGCGGTGGGGAGAGGGTAAGGGGAGGGAGAGCAGGGAGGGAGGGGGCACGGAGGTCAGAGCTTCTGCAGGAAGGAGCCGGGGGGGGGGGGGGGGGGGGAGAAGAGAGGAAGGGAAGGGAGAGCAGGGAGGGAGGGGGCACGGAGGTCAGAGCTTCTGCAGGAAGGAGCCGGGGGGGGGGGGGGGGAGAAGAGAGGAAGGAAGGGAGAGCAGGGAGGGAGGGGCACGGAGGTCAGAGCTTCTGCAGGAAGGAGCCGGGGGGGGGGGGGGCAGAAGAGGGAGGGGGAGGGAGAGCAGTGAGGAGGGGGCACGGAGGTCAGAGCTTCTGCTGGAAGGAGTGGGGGGGGGGGGGGTGAGAAGAGGGGAGGGGGGAGGGAGAGCAGGAGGGAGGGGGCACGGAGGTCAGAGCTTCTGCAGGAAGGAAGTGGGGGGGGGGGGGGAAGAAGAGGGGAGGGGGAGGGAGAGCAGGGAGGGAGGGGGCACGGAGGTCAGAGCTGCTGTAAAACAATCCGTACATTCAGTTAGTAACTATGTGATTCACTGCTATTTTTCCCTACTAGCTCAGTGATGTCATTTGCGAAACAAGATGACAAAATTTGAAAATGACATATTTAACACATCATAAATCAGTAACAACACATTCATGAGTGATATACAGACTAAAAGCAGAAGAGCACACAAAACAAAGTGTGGTACGCAGTTTTAATGCACGACTCAAAACAGGACAAGAAAATCGGCATATGCCTTCCTCTCAGTGACAAAAAAATAAAAACAGTACAGACATTAACATGCGCAATACTCCCCTTGTGAAGCCAAGTGGTGAATGAAGTAGACAGAGGGACAGTGGAAGAGAGGTGGAGTAGAGTTTGAGGAATAGGGCACGAGGAAAGAGGGTAGAGTAAAGTGAGGAGAGGAAAAGGAGAGAGAAGGGGGGGGGGGGGGAGATGAGAATGGAAGTAGAGGAAGAGTGGGGGAGTGAGAGAGAGAAGAGGATGGGCAGGGGAAGGAGAGTGAGAGGAGGGGAGGGTGTGATTGTATGTAGTCGGTGTGTTGCATACGAATGAAAGGAAGAAGAGAAAACACAATAAATAAATACAATATGCCAACAAAAAACATTTTAGATGACAGGGAGCTCGGGGCGTGGGGGGGGGGGGGGGGGGGGAGGAGAGGGGGTCAGCCGCTAAAGCCGCCAAGTTGACCAAGGGTAGGTTGCCCTACCAAGACCAAGGGGTGAGAGGGAATGGGAGAACCCGAGATGAAACCACTAGCAGCCAGCCG